>JAKSZP010012739.1:0-20891 GCA_022478985.1 Massospora cicadina
AAGCTGGGATCTCAGGATCCCCAGCTTGAAACTTTGCCTGCCTCAGCTGAAGTTCCTAATTACAAAGGGAAAATCAAACCCAAAATTGGCCAGAAAAGTTGGAGTTATTTTTGTATGCTTAGTGCATTTTTGAACGGCTTTAAAACTGTAAGCGACTGGCCAGATCAAGGATCCACCAGCTGAATTTCAGCCCAATTCACCGTGCAGGATTTAATTAATTAAGCGAGCGATCCTCAGATCTTGACAATTGGTGCTTACTCAAAATCAGTGACACTTTCTGAAAGGGATCATCATAACCAATTTCTGGCAGGTGCGGCCAGATGAAATTGCAACAATAGGATGGAAATTAGCTCTGATATGAGTGCCTCTGGCTCCCTGGATTTTATCATGGTGAGGGGAGCTATTGTGGAAACAAGCCTTATTGACCTAATCAGCCTTAACAATTTTGTTATATTGAGTGATCTGCACACCTCAACCAACATGGAGAAAACAACACATGTTAAAAGAGAAGTTAGAGCTGATTTTATATACAGCTGTGTCCACTTAAATTTATAAAAAAGGCTAATAAGTGACCAAAGAAAAAAAATAGAAAAGAAGAAATAAACGTAACATATAAAATAAAGTATATATATAATAATAAAAAAATATAAAACTAAAAAAAAAAAAAATATATTGCCTAATTACTACTTTAGTTTGCACTTGGGGTGGTGAGAGGATCCTACATCATAATTTTCAGCAGTTTGGGCTGAAATTAACAATATGAGGATTCTAATCCAGATTCATCAGCAGTTCAGGACAAAATTAACAATAAGAGGATTCTACTCCAGATTTGTCAGCAGTTTGGGCCAAAAAAGGATTCAACTCAAGATTTGTCAGCTGGTTGAACTGAAATTAACAATAATGTAAATTCAACTCAATATTCGTCACTGGTTGGGCCAAAATTAATAATGATGATCAGTAAAGGTTAATTGGGAAACATAGGGATTATATTCTAGTCAAGTGGGGGGATATGTCAAATATTGTGGTTGACTCAAAAATAAACCCTTTGTCAACCTACAGATCAGGCTGATTTTCCCGCCTAATTCTTGAACTAGTAATCTAATTAAAACCTATTACAATAACATGGCTTAGGCTGATTATTGCTACGTGGATTTAATTATATTACTAAAGCTCAGGCCAAATATCCTACACATTTAGATTAAACTTCTCTGCAACTACTTGGCTGGGTTGATCAGCTCAACATCAATTCAATTAATTATTCTATCAGCAGCTCAGGGGAGGATACCTAAGTGGTAGAGTAGGGACCTCTACCACTGCCTCCCCAAAATTGATTCCAGTACTGGAACTTTGGGTAGGGGACAATTATGACTGTGTTGGCGTTGTGCACCAATGCCCTTAACTAAGATAGCAAATAGCAAAGGCGGTCCATGGAGTTTCTGGCCTATCATATGCCACGCGTGGAGGTTTTTCCAGATTCTATCCTCCTTTCCCATTCATTTGATTTCCCTTAATTGGTGCGGTATTGTCCCCAGGTCGGCCCACCTCAAATAAGATATTCTATCAGTAGCTCAGGCCAAATACATTCACATGGTTGGGCCAATTATCTATGCCCCAATCCTCAGCAACTAGTCCTGGTTAATTGGGACCTATATTAAGAAAATCGTTTTCAAAATTATTTGGGGATGACCCAAAGTTAACGTTTAAACTTTCCATGGACAATCAAACAAACAAACAACGTAATCAATTTTCTGCCTTAGGGCAAAATTTGTATGTTGATCATGTAAATGGAATGATAGCACTTGCACATGGACCATCCAAAAGGGAGTACCTAATGCTATTGAGGGAAAGGCCTGCTGACGTCCCAATTAGGGGTATGTCATCTACTTCAATTGAGGCAAGAATTTCACAGAAGGTGTATTTTTTCAGCAGTATGATGAAACTCAAATCTAGAAGATCCTAGGACTTTTTTGCATGCTTTGATCACAATTTTGTACCTGAAATCCACCTGATTTTGAGTGTAAGTTGCCACCAATAAACCTAAGAAAAGGTTTCAGTCATATCAGTTCAAAGGCCAAACTGAGGTGGTAAAATATCTGTTGATTTTTGTACTCTGGTGTGGCCAGGAGATTCCCTAGAGGTATAAATACTGGCGCCTTGTCTAATGAATTATCATCAAATAATATAGTCTTAAATAAAGTCTATTTTATTATATCTTTATTTAATTTCTATATAAAGTCAATTTTGGAGAGTGTCAGCAAGCTGGGATCTTAGGATCCCCAGCTTGCAACTTTGCCTGCCTCAGCTGAAGTTCCCAATTACAAAGGGAAAATCACACCCAAAATCAGTCAGAAAAGTTGGAGCCATTTTCATATGCTTAGTGCGTTTTTGAACAGTTTTAAAACCATAAGCAACTGGCCAAATGAGAATCCACCAGCCAAATTTTAGCCCAATTCACCGTGCAGGTTTTAATCAATCAAGTGAGTGATTCTCAGATTTTGACAATTGTCACAAAGGAGGACCTGGGGGCAACCATGTCACGTGAAGATATATTGATGTAAGAAGGTGGCTGTCATGGAATCTGCTGATTAAAGTAAGACTGGGCTTCCAATCTGGATGTGTAACAACCCAGTGGAAAACCCAGAATGCCAAGGGCATAGCAGTTCTGAGCAGTTGTAGGAGGGATCTTCTATTATTTTGGTTAAGGAAATAGAAGTTAATCAACATACCAAAGTCCCATAACAAACCAAACGGCTGCAATGGGGCAACCGTGGGTCTTGTTGGGGCATCACCCAAGGGTTGGAGAGGCAAGGAGGACGACCAATCCTTCTGGTTTTTCAGTTGTTGACCTTTGGCTTCATTTTACCATCCATTTTGGACTGATTCATTATAAAAAAATTCTGAAAATCATAAAAATTTTCAAAATTTTTAAAATGATGATTGGCCTCATGAATAAAATCGAATCAAATTGCTCCAACCATCAGGAGGCCTTGGGCCTCATCTTGTGTCCATTGGGAGGTCTTGGGTTGGATGGAGAGGTCAGGTGCATTGCCAGTGTGGTAGATCAATTTTTAGATTAAGTGGGCCAGATTGGCCTTCAGAAGAATGGATCAGATGGTTTGGTGCCTGGTTCCCACCTTGCGGTTGAGTGAATGGTGAGCCCTCCACTTGACTGAAATTGCAATTAGCAAAGATGGCCTCACTCTGCCTGAATTGCGCTGAACCACTAGCAGATTGGCAAGGGAGATAAAATTAAATACTCCGATTATTTCATGAAGTGGGAGGTGGACCTGAATCTGGTCTGCCAGGTGTCAAATGGTAAACAGGTCATTGTGGGGGGTTCAGCAGATTGTAGAAATCTTCCAAAGCGGCGGATTGACATCATAGGCTTGTGGCAAATTCCTGGATCACAATCACCATTTGGTGGGCCACTGGATTGATGGCTTGGAAGGCCCACTCAATGACCATTGGCCCTAGGATGCAGATTGCTAAGTACTTTGCTGGGTTAATTAAAAAAACCATGAAGAAAGTGGTGGAGCTCATGGAATAGGTTTTTGGGGGAGTTGTTTTTTTATTAAAATGTAAATGTGAAAATGGACTGACAACTGCTCCTTACAGAGGCAGTTGCCTTATATATGTGAAGTGGGAAAAAGGGGGCCATGGGTACGTTTTTCCTGTGCAGCAATAGCTAACGTACTCATGGGTACTCAGACTGAGTTCAGGGCTTTTTCATCCAGCTTACGCAAAGTTTGCAAAATCTCTGGCAACATAAGCGTTAGATGCGCCAGGGAGGGACCCTCACTGATCCAAACATAAAGGGGATTAACTCGGATTGAAGGAGTGGCCAAATTTGGTTTTGCCAGGGTCAATTCTGACGAATTTTTAAAAGTTTTTTTTACAAAATTTCCTGAAAGTGAATTTCCAACTCAGATTGGCTTTCCCAGACCCAGAATTTTGGATTCCATGTCTTGGACCAGGTTTTCTGACTTGGGAGCCCTTTCCTGAGTTTCAAGGCTCATTTTCTTCTTACCCAAGGATGTAAAGGATGGCGGAGTGGGGCTCAGAGGGAGGGGAAGCTGCTGTTGAAGGCTTCTGGCCTGTATTATCTCATTACAGACCTATTTTATCCTTTCAATCAGAGTAGAAGCAGCCAAATGGGATACTGTGGTGGGGTTTTTTGGTGCTAATACATTGACCCAACGTTCATCCACTACATGACCCAAGTCCCCAGTTGAGCCAAGGGCTCCACAGGGGCATTAGGTCCCTTCTTCTTCCTAAAAGGGAACTTTTCCAGATCTAGCTTAAAAGGTTGGGTCTCTAGACTTACAGTGGCAGTGGCTTTTGCAGTCTGAGCGGAGAGAGCAACAGCTTCAATCCATTTGGTAAAATGGTCAATTCCAACAAGATAATGATTGCTCCCAGTAGTCTGAGGAAGAGGACCTACCGAATTCAAATTTATGGTTTTAAAGGGCTGTTGGGGCGTCATAGGTTGATACTGATATTTAGTCTTGAAGCTGGATTGTTTTTTACAGATCATACAGGCATCCAGGACTTCAGTTATGGTTTCCATGATACCCTCCACTAGTAACGTTCTTTGACCTGCTTGTAGGTTTTGCATACTCTGCCATGCCCAATGATAGGTTGAGTCTCCAAGATGACAGGTACTCACTCTGACAGCCAGAGAGGGCAACCAATTTACTCCTACTTTCTTATATAACTTCTCGCTCTACACCTTTGTGTTTTGAGAGTGCAGTGTTAACTTATTCTGTACTGGTTCATCTTCATCAGCCCACACTTCAGGAGACATTAGGAGGTCATGCAACCTCTCTGATTTGCTATTTTCAAGGTGAAGGGCAGGCAGCCATGTCAAACCCATCAACGTTCATATGGCACATCGCATCTTGATGCTCAATGGTCATATCATAATGATGGAGCTTCAAAGCCCAGCGTGCTATTGCCCAGTGGGATCTTTCATATTCTGAAACCACTATAAGAATCTGGTCAGTAATCACTTTAAATGAAGTCCCATCTAAAAAAGGGCAATATTACTTGAAAGAAAGTAAGATTGAAAGGCCCTCCTTTCCAGTGATGCTGTAGTTGCGCTCAGCTTTAGAGAGCAACTTAATGAAATAGGACACATGATGATTGACCCCGTTTTCATCCAACTGAGCTAAGATATCTCCAACGGCATAATTGGAGGCATCTGTGAACAACATGAAAGGCTTGCCATAGTCAGGATAATGGAGTATTGGCCTTTTTTCAATAGCTTTTTCAGGGTCTCAAATGCGGTTTTTTATTCAGCACCCCACTGTAAGGGGTTTCTTTAGCCAAGAGAAGTACAAGGGACTCACTGAGCTGGGCGAATTTGGGGATAATTGATGGTAATACCTCGTCATGCCCAAGAATACCTGTATGTCACAAAGAGTTTAAGATGCAAGAATTTTGTGAAATTGCTTCCACCTTGTCTTGGAGGGGCTGAATCCCATCTTGAGAGATAGCGTGCCCAAGGAAATCAAATTTCTTTTGGAATAAAGTACATTTGGAGGGCTTCAACTTGATGTTGGATTCCTGCAAGCGTTAGAACGCTTCCTTTAGATGTGTAAGGTGCTCGTTGAAGGTCTTAAATAATACTTTGATGTTATTAAGATAGACAATCACACAGCTAAGCTTGAGATGTTGAAGAATATGATCCATCACCTGCTAAAAGTGGCAAGCGCATTGAATAGCTCCTGAGGTAACCAAGTGGGTTAAAATAGGCCCTCGCTACAGATAAGGGCGCACTTCTCCTGATCTTGCGGAGAAAGATCCATCTGCCAATACCCACTAGCTGAGTCCATGGCAGAAAAAAACTTTGGCCCAGAGTTATTCCAAAGCATCATCACTATGAGGGATAGGGTAGCTGTCCTTCTAAGTGAGGTTATTCAGCTTACAGTAGTCTATAGCTACCTGATGACCTCCATTTTTATTCTTTATCAGTAGAAGAGGAGACAACCAAGGGATTTAGGACGGTACCAACAACCCAGCGTCCAGAAGCTCTTTAAGCTCCATCTGCATCTGTAGCTTCTCAACTTTTGATTTACATTAAGGCTTAGATTGGATGGGACAGGCATCACCAACGTCAATAGTGTGAGTCCAACCCTTCATGTGCTCATAGTTGATATCAGAGGTAGAGAAGATGTCACTATAAGTCTCTAGTGGAGTGTGGACCTTATTGAGCTCCACTGGATTTAGTTCCTCATAAATATAAACATTAGGTAAATTACAGTTGAATGGTCGGTGGGTAAGCTCATATCTGCCATAAACACAATAAAGAGGACTTTCTTGATGTCCTCAATGGGTATCAGCAGGCCTCTTCCAATCACCTGGTGCTTTTTTATGACTATATCATTCAGGGTAAGATTACCCAGCAGGAGATTAATGGATCGCTGATAGGCTGGGCCCAATGCACCAGATAATACTCTGGGCTCTAAGGGACTAACACCCTCAACGCTGGCTAATTTGAATAAACAGTTATGGGGGATTTGTAGGGTAATATTTGTATCAACTACCCTTTGTTCACCCGCCTTGATTACTACTTCTTTGGAGGCATAGAAAGGGATACCCTCTAGGGCGTCCACTGGTTCAGGAAGCTTTTTTGTATTCTTCCCCACCGTGGTGTAATGTAGGGATAAGGTGGAAGAGGGATACTCAACTGTGCAAGAATATTCCTTTTTATTAAGCTCTTCATTGGTCAAAGTTAGAGGAACCTCATAGTTAAGAAGGGAGAGATAGCCCTGCTTTAAGTTTAAAACCCCTTAAAATTCAAGCATGAACTTGGTCCTAATGAGTAGATCATAGATATTGTTTAGCTAGGGCCACCGCTGGATCTGACAAGATGAGCTTAAAAAAATTAATGTGCAGAGAAGAGTATGCTCCAATGGCGCGAGTGTTATCTGGCCCCACAGTGCCAAACTCTTGTGTATAGTCAAGGTCAGGGGCCAGCTTGATTTTTTTCATAAGTTTGGATGACACAACGTTCACAGGGGACCCAGTGTCAAGAATAGCCCTAACCTGCACTCCATTAACAACGACCTTCACTTTAGTTAAAGTCCTTTCAAGTGGGGGGGGAGAGTGAGAGCCTCCTTTAGACGGAGAGTAGAGGCAAGTCTTTTGGCAGTTTCAGGGCATCTCTTTTGGATTGACTGCAGGGTATGAACACACTGGGTAGATCAGATAAATGTGGCAATGAGCTGGTCAGCATCACTGACAGCGTCAATAATCTCAAGACCCCTCAACACTTTCAGGAAATAGGTTTGATGGGGGATCTTAGCCCAATCCACGCTCTCTGGGTTCAATTGGTCATGTACCTCCACTTCACCTGGGGCTCCTAAAACATAATGACCCATATCTTCGCCACCCCCTTCAGATTCATCATCAGAGGGGTTATTGATGCATTTTAGGGAGCCCATATGAAGTGAGGTAGGTTCAGGGCTTCCCTTCTGACATGATAGGTTCTGGGGTTGCTCCTCCACCTTATTAACTTTTGGGGGAGGCGTTGAAATTGTCACAGCTCGATTTTTGACCTTCAAAGTAGGGGGTTTGTGCTGCCTCATGGAGACAGGTTTCAGACTAGAGTTAGCTGGATGAGAGGTCAAGGGAGATAGCGTTGTGGAGGTGGATGCACTAACTACGTCAGCTTTGGGTCGATCAGTGGCTGTGTGCTTTTGTTAAACAGGCGGTTTAGCTTTTGCTACCTGGTCATTTAACCCATTGTTAGTAGGGGCTATTGGCACTCAAGAAAGGGTTTATTCTTGGAAGAAGGCTTATGAATCACTTGGAAAGGCTTCTCTGGAGAAAAAGATGTGAAAGGCAAAAAGACAACTGCTTTCACCATCTGGCTTTTTTTAGCTGAAGATGAAGGGGAGCACTGCCCTGTCACAGCCATTATCATCTGACTATTTTTATGGGAAGAAGAATTTTGCGATGGCAACTCCGCAGGAGCAGGTTTTCAGAAGGAAACAGCTACAGTAGAGGCTAGAGTGGTAAGAGTGGATGCTTGCATCAGATATTATTGTGTAGAGTCAAATTCATAGATGTCAGACACCTCTAGCAAGGCCTCCTTGATATCATGTACATTGTGAAGAGCACTTAGCTGAAGAGATATGTATCACCAAGGAGGGATGAGAAGCTAATATGGCCAAGATAGCCGCAATAGAATCATCTAATGGTAGCATTTTAGTGAGCTGGAGAGGTTGGGCTGCACTGTAAAACTGATCAACAAAGGTGGCAACTGATTCCCCTTAAGTAGACTTATGCACATAAACTCCTGTTTTTGTCTTTACATGCTTTGCGCTGATCCAAGCTCCTCAATGAGCGCTTTCTTTACGTCAGCCCAAGTTTTAAGGGTGTCCATATAAGGTACCATCACCAATTGGGAGGAGCAGCTGAGGCAGGGAAGTATGTGCTTTACTTTTTGGGGATTGGTTGTCCCTTCCATAACAGCCTCATACACAAAGAGGAATGAGGCAATGCTACCCTCACCTGGGGTAAATTTGTCACAGAAAGGTGTTAGCCAATAATTGGAGCAGTCTTGTTGGACATTTGCCATCTTAGTTGCAAAGGAAAAATGTCCTGGTTCAGAATCAGCTGAAATGTGGAAATGTCAGCCATTTACAAGTTTCCAATGAACCTAAATGCAATATTAATAATAATGATAATATAATCGACCAAAAGACTCTGGTCAATTCTCAGTGGTACCCTAATTTGTGGGGTAACTTGATTAAACATAATAATCAGGCAGCAACCATAAAATCAAGCAGTTGAATTACTCCAACCATGCGATGGACCATGAGGCATCTATTGGGTGGTACTCCCCCAGCCTCAACCAGGTCCTTCAAAGCACCTATGTGGGGACCACCCCCTTTTATAGGCATGGTGGGGTCCCCCAAGGCACAAAAGATTTCATGAATGAGGATTGGCTGAAATTTATAAAATTGTTACCTCACGGGTACATTTTAGCCAATAGTAATGCCCCTGTTATTGTTCAGCCAAAATGAAGCAAGTATTCCGAGCTTTGATAGGCTGCTTTATCATATTTCCTAATTTGGATGGTAACAAGCCATACTGAACTTACTAGTAAATTCCCTCCAACCTTCAATACTGTTTAAATATGGATCAGTTGGATATCAAGGGAATCACTTTTTCTTTATTACCCTGCATATTAAATAAAAACTCTTAAAGCCCAAGTTTTTATTAGTTTTAATTTATTAAAACTATCAAATCTTTTGTGGGATCCAGAAGCACTAGCACCAGTGAGCACAAAAACGCTGGAATATTACAAGCCTCATGAGAGGCTTGACATATGTATTGTTCAAGAGTTTCAAGTTGAGACAGGGCGCTGGCTAACTGCTGAGCCAGAGCATCTAGCCGGGGGTCAGAGTCAGAGGGGAGATTGCAAGAGTTAATGACCCCAACCCCCTCAGTTTTTGATAATAATTTTGTGGTGTATAACTCCCTGTAGTGAGCACCACTTATTTGAAAATTAGGTTTTCATTGTGCTCGCTGGTACGTTTTTCACCTAACTTCCAACATTTAATTGCAGGAGAATTACGTTTCTTTAATACTAGAATAAATATTATTAGGGGGTGAGTTTACCACTTAACTAGAAATTAATGGAAAAGTAAAAATAACAAAAAGTTGGTTTTTATGATTTTATTAGTACCGCGGGGAGTTTAAAAAATGAACCCTATTTTTATCTTGGTGCCTAGTATTTAATGGTGTCAAGCTTGAAGTTTAAATTAGGCTATGCATGTCTGAATTAGGAAATATGGGGATTTGACCTATCAGAGCTATTGAGACTTGCCTCACTTTTATGGAATGGCCAAGGGAGGGCAATAACAGGTAAGATAGATCCGTGAGGTAGGGTTTTAATATTTTCCCCAATCATTTGATGAGAAAATATTTGCACCTTGCGAGGCCCCCTCCAACCCTATAAAAGAGGCCAGTATCCACGGTGTAAGTTGAACTAAATTCGCTTTAAGATGGGGAGGGACCTCTGAATGGCTCCCTTGATTCCGCCACACGGTCATGCAATCCAACTGCCCTAACATGTGTTATTTGCCTGAGTTGTATTAATAAAAGTGTTACTCCAATTTGAGGGGCTCCACTGAGAATTGACCAGGGTCCTTTGGCTGATATTATTGCTTACTTCATCTGAAACACTATTTTTATAAAAAAGGACTTGTTACTGTCTGACAACACTAAATACTTTTTAATAAATAAATACAGTAACATTATTAAATAAATGCTTATGGTTTCATTTATTTATTACCAAATTGTCGTTTTAATAGTATGGAGGCTTATACATGTTTTTAACAAATTCAAAGCTTTTCCTAACCTACAAATAATAATAAGAAACAGGTTTCTGTATATTAAAATTTCTATACTAAAATATTTCTTAGGAACCATCAAATTTGATATACAGAGGTCCTAGTGTATTATTAATTTATAGTTTATTTTAAACAAGTAAATACCCTTTTATTTGTAGCTATAAATGTTTTATTTAGATTGTGACTTTTATAAAGTGTACATGCTTCTTATATTAGCATAGTTAAAGAAAAAGGAAAAGTAGACCATCTACCTTAATTTTTTTATTTAAGTAGACACTTCAGGTAAAAGAATATAATTGCTATATCAATAGTTAAAGCTAACTTAGTGAAAGTAGTAAAAACATGATATCTAATTTTTAGTTAGCCTAAAGTTATTTCTCTTGTTTTAAAAAAGTGATACCCAAGAGATTAATAGTATCTGATATAGAAACTAACCCATAGAACCTAATCGCTTACAATAACTTCTATAAGCATAGTGATAAAAATGAAACTGTTGCCTCAAGTTTTCAGAACTGGCTTGACTGATAGTTCCCAGAAGTTAACTGCCCATGTTTATATGTGCACAATTCACATTGTTTAATAGTAATTAGTATTTGAGCAATAATAGTATGATGGCTATTATCTGTAGTTGAATAGATAAACCCAATATGGTCTAAAGCTAGACCTGTAATAATCCACAAAATACTGATTATATCAACTATAGGTGCTTCTTCTTTGTTCTGGCTGAACTTAAACTACTCTCAGATTTATAGGTTCCCAGCCTTTCTTCTCATCACGCTGAGTCTGTGGAGATTCACATCTAAGGTCTGCTTCTCTTCTAAGGATATCTGATCCTTAATATTTATACACACAAAAGAGTCCACAATTATTGTATACCACAACAATAATTAACTGAAGATGAATAGAACTTATTTCCCAAATGGAAGAATCTTTTTTATTATATAATTCTAGGAAGTTTATAGAGGGAATTTGGCGCCCAACCCCTCAGTTGGCACCTCAGCCCTGAAACGGCAGCTGTTGCCATTGAACTTCCCTACAATGTCTCTACCAGCTATGGTCTTTTCCATCAGGTTAGGGATACCTCCATTGGACATCATTAAGACCTGAAATGGAAAGAGCCAGAAAATGTGTCCCTAACGTTTCCTGCTCAATCACAGCAAACAAACCACTTTTGGCTAGCGAGTTGCTTAGGTAATGGGAACTCTTTACCCATTATGGCAGGTCACAAACCAATCCATTGATTATTTAGTTTCAGGTGGCATCACTCGCCTCACAACTTCTAATTAAATTTCCAATTGGTTGGTGATGAAACCCAATCAATCTTAATTAGTACACCTGATAGTTAATCAGTGATCAATTATCAGATGCCCCAATTTCTTTGGAAAATCTGCCCAAAAAGATCTTAAGCATTCACCTGGACTGATCCCTGATGGATCTGAACCTGAAGAATTACCTAAAAAATCCCCAGTCATTATTCACCCAAAATTAAGGGCAACTGATATCCAATTCATCTGCTAGCGGGACTTATCCCCTAACAAACCAGAAGATAACCTAAGAAGATGGAAAAGTGGGGAAAAAACCCCAACACATAGTAATATAATGCTTGGATCATGATATGTGCTAGAGCCTAAAGTTAACCTGAATAAAGATAGTATATGATGCAAAACTACTGCTACTATGATAAGGTTATGTTTCAAGAGATGATACAGCATAAAGCACCTGTTATAATGCAGGGATTACCTAAACACCATAGTTATATCATATTAAAAACTATTACAAGGGAACCATATCAGGCTATTATATGGTACATCTGGGCAGGTTTTTCATTGATTAAACACAACCCAGAATGTTACATACCCAGTCAAGGGAAGGTTGAGACATATGATCAATATCAAGCTTTAAATAAAAATTGTTAAAAGTATAATATTTAGTTCATGGCTAAGGAAAAAAAACTTACCCCACAATTTAGGTTTATTTTGGTATCTGGCAGGATGCTCTTTGAATTAAATTACTTGCGAAGCTTATACTGTCAGAAGTTGTTATATATAGACATATGGAGAGAAAACTATATTCACTTAATCATGTCTTTATATCAAGTTCAACTGCTATATGGATAATCCTTGGTATAATCCTAAAGATTTCTAACCCAATAATATTCAAGAGTAAATTATTTGAGTAACTAGATCATTATTGGTTTATATTAAAATTGTATAAGTTCCTATTACCTTTTTTAATATTTTCTTGGAGTCAAAGACCCTGCTTATATTGAAATTGGTAACTATTTTAAGTCTGGGGGAGCAACCCCTGGAGCAGAATTGGGATGTGTTCCCATTTCAGACTAAGAAGGGGAAAAAGATGATGGCCATCCCCCTTGTCACCCTAGGCTATTTTAGCCCATGTGGTAGATGAGAGGTGGCTGACAACGTATCCCTTAAAGGTCACGTCATTTTCCCCCATGGTAATTAGCCATGAGCTGGTGCAGAAACTACAGAAAGTGTGTGAGAAAGTTGTGTAGCTAGGGGCCTTCACCAGCAGTAAAAGGCAGCAATTCCCCCCCTCAGAAAGTTGTCTCCAGGAGTTTGAGTTCTGCTAATGTAGCTAAATTGAAATCTGCTGAGAGTAAATCGAGTAAATTAGTTTTGGGTGTGGGAATTTCCATCCGCTGTGGCCCTTTGTCACCGTATTAAAAGCCCATCCCTGATAGGTACAGGTGCAACAAACCCCTTCCTGACTCAGTGAACCAGCCATATGTGGCCTGGCTGTGGGCGCACCCAGTCACCCACTGGACAAAGCAAAGCTAATCCACCAAGTGAAATTGTGTTAGAAGGAGAAAGTTGGTAGAAAACTTTGAGCGTGAGTCATCTGTTCAGGCCAAGAATGATCCAGCGTCATAATATTTCTGGATGGTTATCTTATGTAATCACATTGTAAAATTATTACTGATGATGAATGCAGTTTGTTCAATTCCCCAATAAGTTTTGTGAGTTTATAAGGCAGAATACTGCAACAGGTTCCATTCTCACTCCATTTTTCATTTCCGCCATTTTGGTTTTACAATAAAATTCCCATGAAGAATATCCAAATCTATTTTTTGTGTTTAAGAGTTCCAGTAAACATTTAGTGGCAATGCTTTACAATTCTGGAAATCCCTGGCTAGTCCTTGCGGCTGCCTTCTGTATTTCCCATCCTTCAGTATAGATGGCTGTACCTGAGGTATTCTGGATGGGGTTCAGAGTGTTCACTCACCTGGAGTTACAGGCCAGTCTGCTTATTATCAGCACGCTCCATGACATAATGGAGCAACCCCAGCTTTGGTCCTTCTCCACTCTTTGTTGTAAAAAGAATGCTGCGTTGGTTTAGTGTCACAAATGGAAACCCAATTCTCTCAATCATAGTTTTCCCCCAAAAGTTAGGGGGTACTTCCTAATCCAGCCAGTAATAAGGATTCCTTCCATCCCTCAGGTGGAAGAGTTGGGTCCTTATTGCTTTTACGCCCAGGCCAGCCTGGATAAATTACAAGCATGGGGGTATTGTTCATTCCTGAAACCATTTTTTTCATACCTGACCATGGTCTGTGATCAGGCGGGAGCAATCAAGCGGTCAATCTGAATGCTCTGGGGGATTCATTGTATGTGAATTTGCTAGTTCCCTGTTGTCCACAGCGGAAGGAGCAAAGTTATGGTACACTCAGATGGTGGATACCATGGTGTCTTCTCCAAAGAACAGCCCAGGGATGTTTTGGTGAATAATCCTTCTCTCCTGGGTGCATCTCGCATCTTAGCTAAGAAACAAGATCAGAATTACTTTCTGTTGCCAATTAAGATCCAGTGGACGCTCATGTGGTCTCCATTGAGGTGCTCTTGGAAATGGGAGCTGTCAAAGACTTTATGAGTTTGCAGGTCACTCAGGAGTTAGATCTCAATCTGGGCGTAAAATCCTCATTTTAAGTGTGTCATCAGCCTTGATGACTTGTTACCCAGTGGGACATATAGTTCAGTTCTTAGTACATGGGCCTGACTTCTGTGATCAGTTCACTGCTGTGCTGGGTTTGTAATTCCAGAAATCCTAGGGGTTGGATGATGGTGGTGACAACAGGTTTGTATTGACTGTCAGATTCTGTGGTTGACTCAAAAATAAACCCTTTGACAACTTACAGATAGGGCCAATTTTCCCTCCTAATGCTTGAACTAATAATCTAATTAAGACCTATTGTAATAACACGGCTCAGGCTTATTAATGCAACGTGGATTTAATTATATTACTAAAGCTCAGGCTAAATATCCCCGCACATTTAGGCTAACCTTCTCTGCAACTACTCGACTGGGCCAATCAACTCAATGTCAATTCAATTAATTATTATATCAGTAGCTTGGGCCAAATACTTTCACACATTTGGGCTGATTTATTGCTGCCCCAAACCTTGACGACTAGTCCTGATTAATTGGGACCGATATTAAGAAATCAGTATACAAAATTATTTGGGACTGACCTGAAGTTAAAGTTGAAAAGTCCCAAGGACAATCAGACAAATGATAATGTAATCAATTTTCCACTCTAGGGCGAAATTTGTATGTTGGTAACGTAATCAGCATGATAGCACTTGTACATGGACCACCTGAAAGGGAGTACTTAGTGTTATTGAGAGGGCCAGTTGACATCTCAATTAGGGAGTCATTTTTGTCAGCTGTATGATGAAAACATATTTGGAGCTGGTCCTAAAATAATTTTTGTATATTGATATGCATAACTGGCATGATAGCACTTGCACATGGACTGTCAAAATGGGAGCACCTAGTGCTACTGAGAGAGGCCTGCCAACGGCATGATTAAGGGTATGTCATTTATTTAAATTGACCACAAAATCTCCCAAAATTTATATTTCGTCAGCAGTATTACAAAACTCATATAAAGACAATCCTAGGACCATTTTGCATGATCATAGTTGCCTTTTTCTGTCCCTGAAATCCTCCCAATAAATGAGAGTATTTTGCCACCAATAAACCTAGCAATAGTTCTCAGTTGTATCAGTTCAAGGGCCAAACTGAGGTGGTAAAATATCTGTTGAAATTTTGTTTGCAAATGTGGCCAGAAGATTCCCTAGAGGTATAAATACTGGCGCCTGGCCTAATGAATAATTTAAAATAATCTAGTATTAAATAAAGGTCTATTTTACTATATCTTTATTTGATATATACCCTAAGTTGCTTTTGGAGAGTGTTGGCAAGCTTGGGATCCCAGGATCCAAATCTTGCAACTTTGCCTTCCCTGGTTGAAGTTTCTGATTACAGAGGGAAAATCAAGCCCAAAATTGGCCAGAAAAGTCAGAGCTATATAAGGATGCCTAGCAAGTTTCCAAACAGTCGAAATGCCATAATCAACTGGCAAAATCAAGGATTATTTGGCCAAACTTTAGTACAATTAAGTGTGCAGGAATTATTTAATAAAGCGAGTGATTCTCGAATTTTGACATTGATCTAGAGCCCAACCTTTGTCATTTGAGAATCCTCACATGAAGGTCGAAATTCTGTTGATTAATACCTTCTCTCCTGCGGGAGCAGTAGAGTCAATTGTGTCAACTTCTTTTTCAACAGCATTGCGTGTGGATCTCCCTTTTAGCTTGGACCAGTACAGGGACATCTTCAATAAGGAGAGAGCCAACTGTCTTCCCTCCCACTCTGAGTATAATTTGGACTTACTGTTGGCATAAATGTTATTAACAATAGTTGTCCTATGTATCCATATACAGAGCAGGAGGACAAGGCCCTGGAGGTGTGTTTTAATAATATGCTCACAAAAGTTTTTGTGTAAGGAGACCTTGCCTATTACGTCTTCCATAGTTTTTATCTAGAAGTACAATGGTATGTTGAAGCCCTGTGTGGACTATGCTAATCAAAATATTATTACCATTCACAACTATTACCCCCTTTCCCTTAAGCATATGATTATCCAGGTGATTGCAAATCTCAGGTGTTTTTTAAGCTTGATCTCTTGAATGCATTCAACCAAATTTGGGTGGCAGAAGGCCAGGTTAGCTGACGTCAGTTTATATTAGGAAAAAGATCTTTCAGATCCATGTAATGCATTTTGGTTTAAAAATTCTCTGGCCACATTCCAGAATATGATTGGTGATGTGCTCAGTGACCTTTGGTTCACCTCTGAGGTAGCATATGCTGACAATATCCTCATGCATTCCACCATCCCAAGAAGTATGAAAAGGACCTGTAGGCAGCGTTGGATTCGTTGCACAAGGCCAATTTCTATTTGAAACCCTCCAATTGCAAGTTTTTTCTGGGATTTGGTTACCATTCTAAATAATATGATCCTTAAGGTGGTTACGCAATTCCTCTTAGCAAGCTTGAGGCCATCCTTGCATGGCCCACCCCCACCCAGAAGCAGTTGTGGAGCTTCTTGGGTACCATCATATTTTTATATAAATTCTCAACT
Source organism: Massospora cicadina (assembly GCA_022478985.1). Taxonomy (NCBI): domain Eukaryota; kingdom Fungi; phylum Entomophthoromycota; class Entomophthoromycetes; order Entomophthorales; family Entomophthoraceae; genus Massospora; species Massospora cicadina. The sequence goes on from JAKSZP010012739.1 coordinate 16,809, forward strand.
GCCCTCTTTCAGATGGCCGCACTGCTGCATCCCTTGATGGGAAGGAATGTTTCATTCTGATGGATGGTGAAATGCCAATGGCATTTGAAGCCATCAAGGAGGTATTTGTGGCACTACCCATTCTCAAGCATGCTGACCCCACTAAGTTTTTCATCGTAGCATGTGATGCATCATCAGCCACTGTTAGGCAGTGTTGCTTTAAGAGCAGGATGGGTTGAACATCCAGCCACTTATTTTTGTGTAAGTTTGCTTTGTCCAAACAGTCCTGGGCCATTTACAATAAGGAGTTGGCTACCGTGGATTGGTTGCTTATGCATTGGAAGTACCTCCTTCAGGGTGTGTGACATGATTGACTATGTGGACAGACCATCAGGCCCTCAAGTACTTCTGGAAACTTCAGAAATGGTGCATTGCCAGGCCTGTCTGTATTTCGACCTCTGCAGCTTTAATATTAAGTATTAGATTTTAAAAGCTTCCTTGAATGTCCTCCCTGACTTGTTGATCCAAAAACTATTATTGAGTTCAACAGAAGAGGAAGTACAGGAACTCACCATGGTAATTCTGCCAGCCCAAATTCTGGCCATAGCTCCTCCCACGATTTTTGGTGACATAGAAGAGTCTGGAGGTTCCATGGTTGCTCGGGTACTGGTTGGTCAAACGGTCTGCATGGAGGGGTTAGAGCTGCTTGACCAACTGCGGCTCCCAGCACATCAGCGTAATCATTATTTGTTGGTGGAGAGAACGGTTTTGTTTAGATCCTGAGTTTGTGTTCTGCCCCAACATTGCAATAAGGTGATTTGGCTCACCATGACCCTCTGGCAGTGGGGCACGTGGGTAATAAAAATGCTTTGACTTGGTGAAGTGGACGTATAATTGGCTAAGGATCTCCAAGGATATCCCAGCATGGATCAATAGTGGTGTAACATGAGTGTGGCCAAAGTCTGATCAATAAGGTTAAAATGTGTTTCTCCATCCCCTGCAGCAGACTGAGGGTCCGTGGACCTCAGTATTTGGCAACTTTATTGTTGAGCTTCCCATCTCTAATGGGTTTAATGAAATTATGGTGGTTGTAGACTGCTTTACCAGGTTCATATTGTAAATCCCCTGTTCATCAGCTATTACCTCCAAGGAAACTGCCTGTATCTTTGTGCAGCATATCTTCTCAATGTTTGTGTTTATATAGGAAATAATAAGTGACCAGGGGCTGCAGTTTATAGCGCGCTTTTAGGTGGTCCTCCTGGCTATCTTAAAAATGAATCTGTGCCATTCCACCGCATATCATCCCCAGTATGACGGGCAAATGGAGTGGGTCAACCAAATTCTTGAGCAGTATCTCTGGTGTTACGCCACCACCATGCAGGATATGTGGGCGGATGACCTTCTATTTGTACAATTTTTCATACAATAATGCCTCTCACACGTCTAATAGTTTTTTGGCTTATGATGTCACGTTGGGTTATAATCCCTCATTCTCCCCCAGGTCCGTGTCTTTGCCTGGCAGTCCCTGCTGAGACAGAACACTTGCAACATATTTATGGCACTCAATCCCTGGTCTAGGAGCATCTGATAAAAGCCATCAGCAATTACAAGTAGCTCACAGATTGGAAACGTCTTTCTGCCTATAAGATCATATTGGGTTCCTCAGTCATGCTCAATATGTCCCACCTGCATATGAAGGTGCCCTCATGAAAGTTTGCTAGAAAATGTTTGGGCACTCACGTGGTTGAGGAAGATTTGTATTAAATCCTTTTGGTTGGCTTTCCACTCATTGGAAACAGCACCCCATCTTTCACGCTTCCCAGTTGCCACTGTTTAAAGGCATGTTGCCCATGGGTCCTGAGCTGGTTTGCTTAAAGACTTGGCAGAGGTGGAGGTGGAGGCTGTTTTGACATCTCGTTACTTGGTGCAGTACTTGGTGACATGAAAAGGCTTTCCCTCATATAAGAAAAGCTGTGAAAGTGCTTATGGTTGTGCAAATTGTGCAAGTTGGTGAAGGCCTTCTACATGGCACACCTGGATGCTCCCTACCCCTCCCCAGAAAATTGCCTCCATCTTGTCAATTGAGCTCTTAAAGATGCACAAAAATGTTGCCTTAGTCCAAATTCCTGGTGGGGGTGTTATTCCATCTCAAAAAGGGAAGGTTAATGTAAGTCTGAGGGAGCAACCCCTGCAGCTGAATTGGGAGGTATTCCCATTTTAAACCAGAAGGATAAAAGATGGTGGTCATCCCCCTCGTCACCCTGGGTGATTTAGCCCATGTAGTAGATGAGAGGAGGATGACAGTGTATCCCTTGAAGGTTGCTTCATTTTCCCCATGCAACCACCCATGAGCTGGTGTGGAAATCCAGTGTTTTTGGTGAAGTGGTGGCAGCTAGGGGTTTCTGCCACCAAGGAGTTGGCAGTGATTCTCCCCCTTGGAAAGTTTTCTCTGGCAGTTTGAGCTCTGCAAATGTAGTTGAATTGAGATTTGCCAAGAATAAATCAAGTAAATTGGTTTCAGACATGAGAATTCCCATCCACCAAGGCCCTTTGTCGTTGGTAATCACAAGCCCATCCCATATAGGTATGGGTGCAACGAACCCCTTCCCAACTCAGTGGGACCAACCATATGTGACCTGGCCATGGGTGCACACAGTCACCCACTGGATGAAGTGACGCCAAAATATCAAGCGAAATTGCATTTGGAGAAAAAAGTTGGTGGCAAACTTTGAGTGTGAGTCAGTTGACCAGGCTGAGATTGATCTAGCGTTGTAATAATTTCTGAATGGCAGTACAATGTAATCACATTGTGAAATTATTACTGATAGTGAATGCAGTTTATTCAGTTCCCCAATTAGTTTTGTGAGTTTATAAGGCAGCATAATGCAACAGGTTCAATTCTCACTCCATTTTCCATTTCCGCCATTTTGGTTTTACAATAAAATTCCCATGAAGAATATCCAAATCTATTTTTTGTGTTTAAGAGTCCCAGTAGACATTTAGTGGCAATGATTTACAATTCTGGAAATCCCTGGCTAGTCCTTGCGGCTGCCTTCTGTCTTTCCCATCCTTCAGTATAGATGGCTTTACCTGAGGTACACTGTCTGGGGTTCCGGGTGTTCACTCACCTGAAGTTCCAGGCTAGTTTTATTATTATCAGCACGCTCCATGAAAAACTATACGTCATAATTGTTCTATCTTATGGTTTAGTGGTATGCAGTTTCATTAACTCTTTTTTAGAGGGTTGCAACATCTTTGGTCCCTTACATGCTTAGTAATTCCAAAGCTTATTTGTTGCCTACTAGGGTGAGCCATACATTACAATAAATTGAAAATTTAATTTATATTGACATCAATCTAGCGGGGTAAAGTAGTTGTCAGTACATACAGTTTCCTCTAAATAGTACCACTTTCTTGCAGACATGTTTATAGTACCTTTTTAGTGTTTTTGATCTGGAAATCGATCAGACTCAGAAATCATGATCTAAGAGAATCCTTATAATTTATCACTTATACAATATGAGTTTAGCATTTCATCTCTCATAAGCAGTGGCACTAGAATTATCTATGTGGTTTTCATAAAGTACATAATTTCAGGGGCATATCAAAAGTACAGCTGGAGGTTGATGGTGTTTGAGATTCACACTATCTTTTTGGATGATCTACTATATGACCTTAAAACGTGGCTAAGGGAATTGTTGGATGAACAAGATTTCTCTGGATCTAGCATAGAAGATTTCTTAAGTTAATGATACTATCACCTATACCAACAGAAGTTAGAATACGGTCGAATACACATTATTGACTGTTAAACAATGAAAGGGGTAATTGAAAGATATGCGCGTTTGTCTAAGCCCATGTTCAAATTAAAAATGTACAATTTTTAAGATGCCATCTAAATTTTAGAATCTGCATTTAGATCTCATGGCTGCCTCATAACCAGAAGAGATCTCAGAGGAGGAAATATAATGTTCCCTGCAGTTTAATAGGAACTTGTCAGTTCCTAAATAAAGCGTGAACTATTAATGGCATGGAAACTGATAGGAAAGACTATAGTCACTTGATCCAGGTTTTTTCATTTCATTAAAAGCTCTTTATGATTTA
>JAKSZP010012740.1:0-20829 GCA_022478985.1 Massospora cicadina
CCAGTGCTTCAAATGTGGCAGAAACCCCTGAAAGCATGCAGTTCAGCCAGCTGTTCTGGAAGTTCACCACCAGCAAGCAAAAATGATTTAGTATGTGGGATATAACCCTGACCAGCTATCTAACACCCATTGCGCAAAGCCTAGCTTCTGATGTAATGATAGTACTGCTGGATGAGTCACACCAATAGGTGAAAGAACTAGACGCTGAAGCAATCCGCCTAGAGCTGATCCACTTTGTCAAATGAAGGGCCGCTTCTTCGCTCTCCACCCCAGTGCAGCTGCACCAAAAGGTCGCCAAAGGGGGCATGCAAGGACAAAAGATGACCAATAAGTTCAGAAAGAGGCTCCTCTTGAGTCAAAACAGTCGCGGCATCAATCTTAGGCACTCCCTCATACCTAAGAGTAATTGAGAGCTCAGTTAGTCATTTTGCTAGGGTCACCCCATCTCTGTTGCACCATAAACTAAGAAGATCCCCTGGGGTTTGGGTCTCAGTTGCATTTGGGGAACAGGAAGCATTAAGGAAGATGTTAGTGGAAGAAGATAAATAGGCTTATTGTCCAGTCAAAGGTGGTTTGGTCAAGGAAATTGATATGGCTGGATGATAACCTTAATATAGATGGTGGATCTCAGTTATCCACCAGAATTGAGTTTAGAATAATTATGATTTCAATACAATTTTAATGAGTCACGCTAATCAATTCAAGCCCAGCTTAGATATGGGAATTCTTATGAAGCCTCTAATGATGAGATGATCCTGATGAAATTGGAGAAGCTGAGTAGGTGAGAGAATTTCCAGATAGTGGCCAAAAAAATGCGCATAAGATGGAAAATGAAAGTAGAAGAGAGGTAGTTGTTTAGTTGGTAGCTGTAAAACAATTCTTCAGGTAAAAGATTCAGAAGGTCAGATGGTAGAAGGATTCTGCCAATTAATAAAGCTTGAGGTTCTCAGAGCTCTCAGTCTCCATATTGTTAGTTATTGTATTTTTAGAGGGATGGCAATTGTCATATTTCTTGATGGGACATGTGGGAGCAACTCCAAACTGGCCCATTACTAAATCAGGGCCCCAAAGTCCCGGCTAGTTAAGACGCCTTAAAGGCCAAGAAACACTAAAATAGGAAATGAGATTGTGAGAAATGATATTTTATTGTATAAAGCCTTGAGGTATTTATATGACCTTAAGATTAAAGGTGGGATCAGGAAATGGAGGAATTTGGGTAGGGAGATCTCAGCATCAGTTTCCAATCGAGATAAATAATATTAATACAAGGAAAATGGTACCATCCTTGGCATAATTCGTCAGTGAACACCAATAGAGTAATTTATTTGGTGTGAGCACTGAAAGGGATTTTTCAGCAACCCAATAGATCATTTGACATCCTTGTCATTAGTTGCCGGTGTTAATAATATCTAAATTAAAATTATTGGGGCCAATCCCAATACTTTGATTCAGGCTTAACCTAAGTTAATGGGGAGACCAACTCTGCATTCCCTTGTAGGTGAGTCACAACATCTAGTTTGGGGCTTCCCCTATAAAAGGAGAATTCCGACATTGCTCTTGTTGTATCAGTGGGTGTTAGCTCCCTGTACAATTTTTATAGGATTGTATTTAATTATTCAATATTTTCAACATTATTCTTATACCTTATTTTTATAAGGTTTAGTCCATATGGCTAAGCATCTCCTGTATATACCTGATGGATTACTTTGTTCCATTTTCCATTATCGTAGGTTCCAGAGGAAAATATGTTATTTTATTTGGCTAAAAGTTTTATACAGCTTTTCATTTGGAATACGTAAGGTCTGGTCTAATATTGTGCTTGATGAGTGCTATAGTAGGAAGATCTTCTAACTAAAATCCAAATGGGTATTAACTTTATGTATGCTATGTAACTTGCCGTTAAACAGAAGATAAACATAAACTATAGGTTCCTTTTTACCTATGATACGAATAGTTGGGGTCAGATTACCTAAAAAAAACCGAGATAGTCCCTGAATAGGCCATAAAAAATGCCTGGGCAGGGCAATATCTCCTTAATGGACGAATTACCTACTCCATACTTTTCATATGTTTTCTGATGGAATATGTACTTGAATTCGTGTATCTACTATGGTTTGCTCCTGAGCTGGTACTACCACCTGAGATGAAGCAAATAAAGAAATTCCTTCTTGATCTTCAGTGGACATGGAAGTTATATTTACACGCGGTCCAACTATGTGATACTATATCTGATATTAAGTTTGGTCATCTTCCATAAAACCATATATCTTTTTTGGGCTTGTCCTTCTTGGTGATGTGAGTTTAGAAATTAAGCGTGTTCCAGAACTCAAGTTTAGATAAACTAGGAATCAGATATATTAGTAATTCTGGAATGCTCATATTAAATCGAGTCCTAATAATAAGAATAGCTTTTATTTTTAAGAACTACATCGTGGGTCCATATAGAATGTTTCCCAAACCAGATGGGTAAAGTGTGATTATGCGCCAAGTGATCATGTGCATTATGGCTCCACGATTAAGATTTCAAACATTATGTTGAAGTTCAGGAGCAGCTTTAATTTGACTGACCAACTTGGATGATATACCATTCACTAGATAGCAGGTGTCAACAATTGCTTGGACTTTTAATTTGAACGCATGAACTTCTACTTTGGTGAATGAGCCCCCAAAGTGCAGTTCTAGGGCAAAGAAAGAAGTTGTAGGGACACAGAGAGAACTAGAGTAATTTAAATCATAATCTTTTTTATTAAACAATTCAGCGGAATAATTGGTAGAGGGGACATTAGACATATTAGCCCAAGAGGTAGATGGCTGAGGCGTAAGTTGGTTGTCAACATGAAGAGCCTCTCCTTTCATGTTGAAATGGTTTTTCCGTCCTCATCAGCGATTCTTTTGTAACATTATTTGGCAGTATGCCATCATACTCTACAGTAAGTACATTATATATTCTTCTTATTGCCCCCTTCTTCTCAAGAACATCGAACTGAGGGCGTCAGTTGGGAGAGTAGCTAAATTTGGAAGCCTTCTAAGTAGACTGGCGAGACTCTCAATGAAAGTCTCCTTGATGTCCCAGATGCTTGTGAAGTTTCTTTTGACATAGCTGATATGTAATTGTAAGTCTTGTTGTTACTACAAGTCTGATATGGCAGCCGTAATAGTGTCATCAAGGGAGATGTGTTCACAGGCAATCAAAGTTTGGGTTCACAGTAAAAGCCATTGATGAACTTTGTTGTTTTTTTTCCATGTTTTATATGAATACTCTTGAAAGCTTGATTCAAAGAGGATATGGTCTGTTTGTACCCAAATTTCTTTATTAAAGAAGTCTAAAATTGGCTCCATGTTGGCTATTTTTCAGGTTAGGAACCATTATTTCTCTAGCAATACAACTTAAGCAGGTGGGAAGGTGTTTAACTTTCTGTCAATTGGTAGCCTCTTCAAAGGCACTTTTGTAGACATATAGAAAGGAGGCGATACTTACTTATTAGGGATGTACTTCTCCTTAAATGAGGGCTTAAATTTAGTAGAAACAGGTGTGGACTAAAGTTAATCACGGTTGGTGTAAGAGAATCCAGAATTGAAGACTTGTTATTGTTGCATTTGGTAGGTCGCATCCAGTTAAGCTTTGCCCTCAAATCATTCACATCGTTCTGAAGCTCTTCGTACTGACTCATTCCTATGGTAGAGGTAGAATTTTGCGCAAATTGCTTAAGCCTTGTAATTATAGCTTCTATGCTTCCATAAAGATCTTAATGGAAAGTTTTTCTGCCTCAATAGTATCGACTTAATTGAAAGGTTATGTACCTGATCATCAAAGCAGTTTAATCAAACACTGTAAAGTTAAAAAAGACCACTAGAAATTCTTAATCATGTCAGCTAAGGTTTTAAAGGCATAGTTAGGGTTGAGAGGTCATCCTCTAAAATTCATAACAAAGCTGAAAGCTACAGCTGCAACATGTGATTCTAGTCAAGAGACATGATCCTAAATAGTACTCAATCAGGATTAGGTAGCAATATCTTCTGATTAAGTTATGGTAGGTCCAGGAGGGCTAGGAGAGCACGCTTTCCTTTGAAGACCAGGAGGTCTAGTTAATACAGGTGGCCCAGGAGGGCCAATGTCCCCATGTGGTCTTAGTAGACTAGTAGGGTCAATATCTCTTGAAAGCCCAGGTGTCCCTGTTGGTCCTGTGGCCCTATAGGCCCACAAATCCTTGAGGTTATAGATTCCAGTGGGTCCTCTGGCCTGTGGCTCTTTGGGACCAGCAGAACATTGTGCTCCTGGACGTTCTTATAAGGCCTCCTCAGGTATAAAGAATTGTCACCATTATTCTTTGAGGCTTTAAATGCAACTACAAGAGTGACGCAATAGTTTGTTTGACCTAGTGGTAAGATTCAGATACAGTGGCATCCACTTGAGTCATAAGTTGGTTCTGTAAGTACCAAAAGCTCCTTCATCCAGAAAGGTCATCTGTAAGCGGAATTTTAATGAGTAAGCATTAGTTTTTAAGAATTTAACTTTGGTTCTCTTGCATGAAGGAAGAAGAAATGGTAGAATTCATAGGTGGATGAATGGAGGGACTGGAGCAGGTCCAATTGTCACTATATTCTTGGTGATGTGCCTCTAAAAATTTGCATTATGTTATAGTCGGCAGGGTGCACAAAGGTTTGAAGGTAATGTTATGCTCTGGTTCCCACTTTGGTGGCAGAAAATTAGAAGTTGGGTATAGGTCCCTCAAGGTGGATGGAACAGCTGTTGCTCTGACCTGACTAGGACGTCACTTAGTACAAAAAAATACCATCAAACAGTTTTTGTACTATTAGCCAAGATTGGCAATTCTTATCGGGTATTCTCTTTGGTCCAAAAGGGGAACTTCACCTCTGTACTCATCTATAAAAATCAAGTGTGGAAGGGGCAGGGACTCTTACTTCAAAGCAAATAATTTTTATCCAATTAAAAATACTTCTAACAATACTGTCTTAAGAGGTTTCGATTTGATTTATTCTTATCTTCTTGTACATCCTCACTATTTGTTAAAAAAATGGAAGACATGGCAGGGAGCACATATTTTTTCCAGCACTGTGGATGGAAGGACCAGGCAAATGAACAGACTTTGAAGCTTTTTGAATTTGAAGATGGGTCTTTTTAAGAAAAATACAGCGAGGATCCAGAACTATTGGGATGATCAATGCATGCTGAAAAAAGTCATTAAAGTTATAGGGTAAAAGATTATTTAAAAATATATAAGCCAAAAAGATAAATAGTTTATTTTCAACTCTTGGTTTTATAAGGTATTGGATTAAATTAAGTTTGTAATGGTTTCTTAAAGGCCAATGACCAGGATCTACCTGAGCTTCAGGAAGAGAAATAGGATGAGATGACTTCCTTTGTGCCATTGTAATCTTCTGGAACCTCCATGGTAGTCTCTTTGTCACATTAATTTTACGTGGTTCTGAATCTTCTACTTTTATCTGGTAATTCAGAGTATGGCACCTCCAGCAATTCGTTATAGGGATCAAAGCATCTGTAGGAAATCAGAATTTAACTTCAACCTTAAATTTATCTTCATCTAAAGTTTGAGTTCCAACAGTCCAACTTAGAAATTGCTTTTCTTGGCTTACGCCAATCCTTAACACTTTTAGGTTGGTGTAGCGGGATTTGGCCCATTACAGATAGATGTTTTGGACGCGACTTATGGGGATGTCAAAGTACCCATGAGGATTCTATTGCATCGGAGATCCAGTTGGATAAGCTCCTCCATAAAATTTTAAGCCCATGACTGCATTTGGCAGGTTTATACTTGTAAAGGAAAAATAAAGGAGGTAGTAAGTTTGGCCAGGTTAAGATGGCCATTTAGTTGTGTTTAAAATAAGGTATATCATGGGGATTATAGATAATGAGGGTATTATGGTTTATTTAGAAAGAGTTGCCCTAAAACTGTTCATACTATGCTTAATATCAGGGGGAGTAAGTTGGTCTCCTGGACAGCATCAATGATTTTTTGTGATGATCTAAGGTTGTAGAGTAGTTGGGCTATTCACTTGTGGTCTATAACTCATTTGTGTTGATGGACTGAAAGGCAAGTTGCATCCATGGGGAGTCAAAGTTGTCTCTTTTGCATCCTTATGGGTCACAAGAGCTTTATCTGCATCTGGAGAGTGACTAAATTTTTTGGTCCTTTAATGTGACTGTAGATGATGAATAAAGTTGAACGCCAAGGAGGAGGAGTTGTTTTAGGAGAAATTGGGACAGAAGATCCGTAAGAAGCCTATGATGCTGCCACCACTACGTTGCAGAGGAAGGCCTTGAGGGTTCTTAACATCCTCCTCCACAGGTTCCCCAAGAATTGAGTTTTAGTCCATGTTTTTTTATCCAACATCAAATACAAAATTTATGAGATCTGCTGTGTGAGTGGATGAGTACTCAACAATATGCTGTGCCTACCATGTTATGTGGGTTTTTTATTCTGAACCATCTTGTGATGCTTCATTGAAAGCCACGTTTTGTGTCTATTAACACTGGAGGATACTGCTAACTGAACAGTTTGGCCATGGGTGGGGTTGGTCAATTGTGTGGACCCTTGTGGAAGATGGCTTGAGCTTAGCTTAAAATGGTGTTGATGCTACTATAATGGAGGCTGTCCCAACAAAAAGAGGGGACATGGTTTAAAAAGCAACGTGTCTGTAACATTGCGTTCAGTTCCTACTGCATGGTGAAGAGCTATAGAGCTTATGTCCTATATTGAGGATCAATGTTTAGGTTTATTGCTGCAGCAGCCAAAGGTGAGCTCTCTTGGCCTAATTTGGGACCTGAGGTGTTGGTGGAGAGAATTTTCTTGAAAGCATGCATATGCTATAGAGGTAACTAGGGAGTTGCACCATGAGCAACATGAGCGCACCTGATCTGGGTCCATGAAGAAGATCTCTGAGCATGACCTAGTGACAGTCACACAGGAGATGATCTCATAATATGGACTACAGCATGGGAGTGGATGGATAATGTTTTGGCAATGGAAACCCTTTAAATGTGAAGTATTAAGAGGGTTTACTAAAGTCTACATACAGGATAAATCTAAATTAATTAGGCTGAGATAGAGTGAAAACTTCAGCAACTAAGGGTCCACAGTGGTTGACAGCTTTGTAAAAGGTGACCACAAGATTTTCATGGATTAGCAGGTGCTGGTGATGCAAAAAATGCATTTCAGGATGTTAATTCTAATGGTGGCAGCAAGGTCTACCTTAGCTGCATAAGTATACATATACCAATACAGCGGTCTTCTACTGCTTCATGGATTATGGTGTTGCATGGGAAGACTTCTTTAATTGCTTTTAGATATGTGAAGTAATCCTAAGAGAGGTATTTAACCGAATATTGGCTATAATATAAGCGAATCACATGAGTGAAAGATTATATAAGATAGGGCTTTTTGCGCTTAGGTTTTTACAATTCCTTTTAACCTTTGTAATAAATGTAAATTCACGTGGTTCATTTCTGGGTGGTGAGTGCTACTGCTTCTGCAAATTAATAATGGGCCCTTAGCGTGATTGTTCTTGTTTTGAGCATCAATTTTTAGTTATGGTTTATGGGTTAAACTGGTAAGGTATGTCTGTTTAGCTTTTGCTGGTGTGCTCTGGCAGGTTCAGGTGCTGTTAGATGCTTAGGGGTAGTTGGTTGGGCATCATATATTGGTGTGTCCCAATTAATTAGTGTTAAAAGGAGATGATTAAGATGAAGGCATGGTACATCCTCATTCAATAGATATTTTTAAAGTTGATTTGGAAGTTAAAAGCGAGATCATGGTATAAAATTGTCAAGTGATTTTTACTTTGTTTTGTTTCAAATTGTAAAATTATTTTAATCTTAATAAAATCTATCTTTAGGATTTAAAGGCTGGTTGCCAAAAACAGAAGGGGTGCAAAGCACTCAAATTAAAACAAAAAGGTTCTTCATTAGGTAAGTTTGATTTGACTACACTTATAGGTGATCCAGATTGGGCGCTATTCCCCTATCATGGCCAAGTGTTTGGAGATAAGATGGATGGGTCACACCTCGCGCATAGGGGGCATGAAGCTCAGCTTCAAATGTTTGAAAAAAATTAAAACGAGTTGCCTCAATGAGGGTAGTGTGTGAATAAGTGTAAGATGTATATCCAATCTGATAGGTGCATTTGCAGCAGCGTGTGTTGCAGCACTTTTAGTTTTGGCACTACCAGTTGGTTGTTAAATGTATAGTGAGCTGAAATAATGGAGTTAAAAGGTATGGAGATGTGATCAGGTGAGCGGGTACTCATTGAAGTGGCTGTATCTTTGGAGTTGGTTGATATTTCAGCTGTGACCCAAAACCAGGTGACCCTGGTTGACATTAAGATAGGTAACTAATAGATATAGGGTTTATGGGCGTTGCTGGATCACTTAAATGACTCATCAGGTTCTCTAGTATGTGCTCCTGCTTTTTTAATGAAAACACTGATCTACACTAAAAGTCTTTCTAGTCAAAAATAGTTAACTCCTTTTTATTTTGATATGAAATAAAAGGGATATGATTTTAAAATGTTTAGTTAGATCTCATCCTCTTAAAACAAAGAATTTATTCATAAGCTTTTTATAGCATAGGGAAATGTTATAGAGTTGTTAATTTCTAAATTTGTTACAAATACAGGTTGTCAACACTGAGTAGATTATACCTTGTTTCTAGAGAAGACATTTTGTTTACATAAACGCCATTTGTTGTACTTTGTTAAACCTAATTGCTCTTATTTCTGCATAGTGCTGTATTTGAAGTTTGTTGCGATTGATCTGGCAACATGACTAAGTAACTGAGTTAGGTACTTAATACAATATATAACTAATATCAAACTAAGACTTCAATTGATTTTTATTTCAATGTTGATCTATATTATTAATTTACTGTAGCTTACCTTTCCCTGCGCCCACATTTTATATGTAATTGCCGTTCTGTAGTATTAAACTATTATTAGTTACCTCGCCATGGCGCCTCCAATTTACAGTATTTATGAATTAGAATTGAATTTTTAATGCCCGCTGATGAAAAACTCAATTCCCTAAAACATTGTTTAGCATTATCTCTGGCTTGGAAGTTAGATCGTCCTTTATAATACTATTTATTATCTACTACCTTACCCCAAGCTGATATAAACTCATTGTCATTAACTTTATTGCTATATGCCAAGCCATCTGCGGGTATCTCATTTGTAGATTGACTGATTGCTACTATTAAGTAAATTTATTAGGCCCTATGCATTTGTTTCCTTGACCTATTATAATATTAAGCAACCTTACTGCGATTCTCAAGTGCTGATCAGTTAGCAGTGATATGCACTAGTAAGAACTCTGGGATTTAAAGAGTATATATAGGAGGGAAGGTCATTTTTAAAGATTTCTTTCATTACCATGGCTTCTGAATCCTAGCACTAAATAGACTATTAACTGTGATCCACATAGCAACTGTGATTATTCAATACTACAGTGTGCTTATTTTTGATTATTTGAGGCAAGCTGACCAGAGGATGGCCACTACAGAAAGCTATAAAACAGGTTGAAATACTCAAATGGGAAAACAGCGGTAAAACCAACTAAACCAAACCAACCATGTGGGCAATGGCAAACCGTTAGATGACCATGGCAGAGGGAACGGGGGACCAGAGGGTGCTTTATCTGCTTTATTGACATTAAGTAAGGTGCAGGACCAGGAAGAAAGCAAGGGAGTGAGGACATCAGCAGTGTGGGGCTCAATATCCCCCAATTGAGGGACATACCAGTTACCAAACTCTGCAGCAAAGGCGGTAATGTATATTTCCAGAACTTGATCAGCCTGTAGACGTGCTTCATGGGGTTTGATAGAGGTGAAAATGTTGGTGTGAGTGATCTTGGCTTTAGTGTTCTTTTCTACGGCCATGACATTCAAAAGTTAGATGTGGGTATACTTATGGAGCCTGAGGAGGTGTGCTTACCTGCTAAGGAAAGTTGATCTGGGACAGCGGTGGAGAAACCCCATCAGCCAACATCACCTTTGACTTAGCGACAGCTTTGCTGACAGGATGGCAAACTGAGCGAGGCAGACACTTTGGCAGTGAGCTGATGGTCATAATGGAACAGTGCTGCATTTGTTTGTGGGATATAGAATCAACTAGCGGACTGTTCATTATAACTAGTTTGTAAAGACATTCAAAGGTGAAGGCATATTGTTAAATATATCCCAATTCAGAAATATCAGCTAACAAGGCCCAAGGATTCTCATTGTATTGTATTGGGGCATCAGCGTAGGTTCAGGTTTGGTTGACAGATGGGAGTAATTTTAGGAGTGGGCTTTTAATACAAACTGATTCCCAATTGGCTGGGATGTGTGTAGTTCTGTTTGAGGATGGGCCTGATTGACTGCTACAGGAACTGCGGCAGCAGAAGGCTTTGGGGAGGGGGCAGGATACTACCCTCAGAAAGAATAATTCTGCAAGACTGGTGGCTGTTTGGGCACTGAGGAGGTGGACTTGGAGCCTGAAGAAGCAGCAAATGATATACATTTTTATTTTGAGTGATACAACTCAAAACGGGGTGGACAGAGTTAAGCTGCCCTTGACATGGGCCCAAAATGGATGGGCAAGGGTAGAAGGGAGAACGGATTACAGGGGAATCAATTGAGAAATTTTATTGGTTTGTGGGCAAATTGTGGCAAATGCTTAATGCCATGTAAAATGGGTGGCGCATTTGGGAAAACAAACTGAAGGATGTGGTCAAAGCCATAAGCGGCCAGACAACCATCAGCTTTGATGGAGCACCGCAGTTGGTGGGAGGTTAAGCCTAGGAATTTAATCACCATAGTTGTTTCCATGGGAAGCTGGGTGCGAGTGTGAGTAGAAGGATACCCGGGACATCAGGGGCACAGTCACTGCAGTGGCAGTGTCAGCTTCACAATTGAAGCCCAAGTTGAGATACCCCTGAAGTGGCGGAAGTCTATAAACTGGCAGGTTTCATCACCAACTGGGCTAATTCAATAATTTTCTTGTCAATGTATGGGAAATTTCTCATATTTGATTCTAAGGTCAAAATGCATGCTGCTCTGAGGGATCACCAGGAGCTGCAAGGAACTCTCTGGGTATAAGAAAGGTGAACTTAAAGATTTCTGGGAGGTATGAATTGTCCCAAGGTTTTCTTATGACTGATAATTCAGTCTGCGCGCATTTTTCTTCTAGACAAAAAAGCTAGGGGAGTTTCTCCATTGCCCCACCCTGAAGCAGTTAGAGGGGATCTGAGGATATAAGGGAACTAGTTGGCAGGAGGCGAAGTAGGAGTTTTAAATTTACTTTTTTTAAATTTTTGCTCATAAAGTCACACTGAGAGAAAATAAATTATAAAGTATGCTTTTTTAGAATGTAAATGATAACCTATTTTTGATTACTTTGAGATATATTACCTTTTTACAGATTGCTTTTCGCAACAATATATCTGTTGTTTGGTGCAAATTACCTGTGCATCTAAAATTGACACCTAAGTACCAATTATAACAAAGTTATAAGAATATTCAATTTTAAGAGGTTAACATGAGATGTACATAACAAGCACAAACCTCTAATTTCATGATTACATAAACCATATTATAACTTAAATTTTCTTAACTGCATTTGTTAATTGTTTTGAATTTCTAGATTAATTTAACTTATGTATGACTTGTAAATTTGGTAATAGTGTGAGTAATAATTTTTCTATATGTGTGGTGAAGGATTTTTGCATCTCAGAAACATAAATTGACTCCATCAATAAAGACAGAATATGATCATTACTTTGACTGTTTAATAGATGAGGAAAGACTTTGGGCACCGGAATTTTCAGTAGTACATGTGCAGTAAGTATAGTTTTTCTTATACAAAATGTAAGGTCAATGCCTTTTTCCATTCCTATGACATGGCGAGAACCTTTAAACTATGTCATTAAATAAATTCTGCAAAAACTACTCTTAAAAATATAAAGGTGAGGATAAAAAATTGAATTAACATATAATCAACTACAACATCAGCTACAACTAGTACCACACAGAGGTGGTATGCCTGTTCCTATCGCACCAGAACATTATGGTGTATCTACTCACCCATGTTTCCATCTGCTTTCCAAGCTCCGCCATGAGGAGGCCCTAGATCACCTTAACTAGCTCCCCCCACCAGAACATCATGTTTTAGAGTTCAATGAAGACATGGAGAGTGAATGTAAACAACAGCTTGAGCCTTTACAGTTAGATACATATCATGCACCAGAATAGACCTTGTCCAGTAACCTGTAACGGATGGGGCTCCCAAGGCCCAGCCCGCCACCAGCCCTAAACCACTCCCCCCATATGTGGCTGTACAAACTCCAAATGGTCCTTTCTAAATGGAGGCCTTTCTGGGCACACTGGTCTGAGGGGCCATGCCCCAGCCTCTGTCACCTCAGGCCTCCAGGTGGAGGTGCCTCCCCATGACCTCTGATGCCTCAGGGTCACTGGGCCAAGTTTCAGACAGCTAGCTTGTCACCTCAGGACACTCTGGCTCCCCTCTAGTCAGGGCAGGACCACTCCAAAAGGATCCCGGAGCATCCACCCCCTTTCCTTTCCTCCTATGGCACTACCATCTGCACCTCCAACCTCGCTTTAAATATATAAATTTAAATAAAGTAAGTTCAGCGAAAATCAGCCTTTACTTGAAGTAGACTAGAAATTAGAAATGAATTCCAAAGTGAGGCCCATTGGGGCTGACCTTGCTTTAAAATAATTCCTAAAAAAGGCTAAATGAATTGTGTGTAATGAGGGACGCAAAAGCCTCCAGAATTGATGGCATCCAGGCAACTTGGCAGTGAAATATGAGAATCTCAGAACAAACAAGCAATTAAATAATTCATTTTAATTATTCTATTATTGACCCAAATAGGAAAATACTTCTTGGAATAACGGAATTGCAACTATTAACATACACAACCCTCATAATTCCCAACCTTATGAGATTCATGTACGATTGTCAATTGTTACAGTAACCCACATAAGATTTTTAAGATGAACTTAATGACTTAATTTTTGATCTGGACTTACCAAAAAGCAAGGTCAAAATTCTTAGCTCCAGGATTGAGTCATGGATCTCCTGGAAAAATATGAAGTGTCTGAATATGTATTATAAGAAAGACACAGTGTATGGGACAATTTATGCTGTGTTGACATTGCGCACCAATGCCTCAAACTAAGATAGCATGTAACAAGGAGGTCCATGGAGTTCCTGGCCTATCATTATGCTGAATGTGGGGGCTTACCAAGATTTATCCTCCTTTCTCGTTATGTTAATTTTTCCATTTACCCAATATCAGTGCAATATTGTTCCCAGGTTAGCCCTTATCACATCTATAGATACTAAGAAAAAGATTTAACTTCATACCATGAAATTAAAACCATCCTTATTGCCTGTTGTGATGTAAATAGTATGATGGCATCTTTGAGAATGGAGCATAAATTACAAGACTAGACTTTTCATATACTCCTCTAAGTTATAATTAAAATTTTTCAGCTTCACAATGGAAATGCACTGCCATATGTTCCTGTAGGTTATCCTGTACATATGAAGGAGAGCTATAAAAAGTCAAATTGCTCTCTTGAGAAAAAAATTAATTATGAAGTTAATCAATAGAAGATATATGTAAATCTGAAGGTTATTGCTAACATACTTGGAATGCAGTTAAGATATACTAAAAACCGCTTCTTTCTATGTGAGTAGGAATTATGTGACAAGAAATTACACTACTTAAGAAATATATTGTCTGAAAAGGAAAATGATGGAGCCTTGAAAAAGAATATTATGTAATTCCTTTAGTTGACCAAAAAAATTATTGCCACCTTTGCATATAAAGCTAGGACTCATGAATAAATTTAGTGAAAAAGATTATCTAAGGAAGAGAAACTTTCAAATACTTAAAGACAAATTTACCACATCTTATTAATGTAATATTAAAGGAGAAATCTTTGTTTGTCCACAAATTTAAGAACTTTCTTAAATATAAAAGCTTTGATAGGGTTATCAAAGTTTAAAAAAGAAGCTTAGAAATCCTTTAAAACTGTTGTTCACAAAATTTTTGGGGTAATTAAAGAGATGAAGATTATAACATAGCTGTTAATAAACTTTTGAGGACATATTAAGAGCTAAGTTATAATATGTTGCTGAGGATCCACTCTCTGCATTATCATCTTGACTTTATTTTTTAATTGATTAGGGCTCTTTAATTTAAAAACATGGCAAAAAGTTATATCAAGATATTTCAGCAATGTAAAGAAGGTATCAGGGTAAGAGGAGCGCATCTATGCTTGAAGACTATTGTTGGAATGTCATGAGAGAGGCCAAAAGTAGACTACAAAAATTTAAGAAAAATAGAAACACACCAGTAAATATTTACATAAATCTGAGTCTAAAGGTATTAATTCCATATGTATATATATCTGAAAAGAGATCTAAGAAAGCTTTATGATGCATATTCTTGTTCCTCAGTTAAATTCAGGTAGAATTGGCTACTTTTTTAATAAAAGTTACAACTTTAGTTTTTTAACCAGTGGAATTACTTAATCTATCTACTGGAGCTAAACTTTAAACCTAATTAGGATGTTCAAAAAGTGATGCTAATAATTAATATAAATCCCTGTCTTTATTTACTACTCTATCACTGAGGAAACCTCCCCTTAACTAAAAAATAAATTTACTAAAATTTAAAAAATGTAGTTTATAAAATTAACAAAGTAAAACTTAATTAAATCTTAAAAACCAATATACAGTCACTGTTTATAAAAGTAAGTGATAAAGAAAGATAATAACGGTAATATTTCCTTTGAGCTAGATCTAAAGTGCTTTAGTATACTATGAACCACTCCACCTTGCATTAGTGAAAAAATACAAAAATAAGAGAAGCAAAATCTGACTTGTGAAGTGAAAGATTTAACTTACTGAAGCTGCATGAGCATAGATTCAACACATATTCTTTAATTTAATATTATACATCTCAAGCTCAGATACCTGCTTTTTTTAAATAAAAGGAGTTTAAGGGGTTATATTGTAAAATGCTAAAAAAACACAAAAGAAAAGAAATAAATTTGGTGACAGGCTTATATAATTAGATCATTGGGTTATATGTGTAGAAGAAGAGGAGTGTTAACATAGCGGGATGGTTTCTGCTCCACTCTGGGTTAGGTTTTGATTGACACAGTTTTAGAACCAGCAAAGACTATTAAAAAACTTGATGTGGTATATTTGTCTCAAGCTTAACCCTCTCACTTACTTTTATATGCTTAGAAGAAAAGAGACATAATAAGGCGTATTGATGTCAAATATAGAGTTTTATACTTTGCATTAGATTAAGTTTTAAAAAGTAGATTGTTTAAAAAAATAAGTCAAAAAATGTAATTTCTAGTTATCTCAAACATAAAATGAGAATATTGGTATATTAGTATTCAAAATATAATAAAGAAAAACAAAGTCATGATATAATCATTGTCAAGTAAAAACCATTTCATAATTAAGATTAATAAAAGATTAGCTTCTAAGTCTTTAACCTAAAACTTAGTCACAAATAATAACTCATATGTTGGAAATTTAGTTTTTTATAGGCTAACTGGTGCTTTTACCACCTAAATTACAACAAATCTTTGCAAGAGAAGTTATTTTCTCTACTGCGGGATAATTCTTCTGTAGGGGTTAATTGACCACTATCAATAAAAATGTAAATAAAAAGTATTATGTTTTTATAAGGATTTATTTTAACTGTGAGGGGAAAGACTAACAAGCCCTATAAATATCTAGTAGCTTTGTTTTTTAAACTACATCAAGTTTTGAAGGGAATTCAATGGAAATTTCAGATTGCTTAGTAAAGTCCAAATTAGGGAATATGGGGATTTGACTTATCAGATCACTGAAAACATGCCTCATCCTGATGGAACAACTGATCAAAAGTTGATTGCAGGTAGGATGTATCTGTGAGGCAGCAATTTTTTAAATTTTGCCAATCATTGGGCTTAAAAATATTTTCCCATTGTGGGACTCCTTCCAAACTTATAAAAGGGGACAGTCTCCGCGGTGTTGGTGTTACTAAATTCGAGTAAGAGGGGGAGGGACCTCAGAAGGGCTCCCCAGAATTGGATGACTTTTTGGAGCAATTCAATTGCCCAAACTCAGGGTTTTTGCCTGAGTATTAATAGAAGATTACCCCAATTAAAGGGTTCCACCAGGAATTGACCAAATTATTTAACCAATTTTATTATCATTTATCTAAACGCTTTTTTATGATATCAGACTTGCAATTGTCTGACATTACCCATTTAAGAGTGTTAGGAGGTGATTAAGGCATAAAAACTGGCCATGAACCCATTTGATGGTTACTCCAGAAGCAAGGGATTTAATTGAGTATTTGTCCCCTCACTTAAATGTGACTACAAATGGCCCCTCCTAGATATTCATGAGCTTCTCACTCTTGGGAGTGATCCAATTGTGATAACTCAGTACCAAGTTGAATACCTGGAAGGATGGAAGAGAGGCCCAGCTCTCATTGGCAGCTTGACCTTCTTTAGTACCAGTCTTTACCAAATTAGTCATAGCCTCAGAATGTAAATGGATAATGTGCTGGGCCAACTTTTCATGCCTGTTCAGGGTCAGTCATGTCATAGAATATAGCTTTGGCCAATAAAGTTGTCACCCCATGTTCTCAACCATATAATACATGAAAAGGGGACATTTTAAGGATACAATGGTAACTAATATGATAGACCATAAGCGCTCTGGGTAAGTAGAGATCCCAGTGAAGAGGGTCTGGACTGGCCATTAACCGGAGTATAGAGACTAGGGTTACATTAACTCTTTCTATGGCACCATTTGTGGATGGATTATAGGGGGCCAAGGAGAGTAGTTGTGTCTAATGGAGGTGGCAAGAACTTCACCACTCTGAAAGTAAAGTTTTCCCATTGTCACAAAGGAGGACCTGGGGCAACCATACCATGTGAAGATATATTGATGCAAGAAAGTAGCCGTGACTTTTGTAGTATGAGCGGGGAGAGCCACAGCTTCAACCCAGTTAGTGAAATGATCAATTCTAACCAAGATATTTATTGCCCACGTAGTCTAAGGAAAAGGACCTACCACATCCAAACTTATTGTGTGGAAGGGCTGTTGGGGCGTCATAGGTTGGTACTTATAATGGGTCTTGAAGCTGGATTGTTTTTTTCAGGTAAGACAAGCATCCAGGACTTCAGCTATGATATCAGTGATTCCCTCCCAGTAATATCGCTCTTTAACCCACTCATAGTTTTTTGGACTCCACCATGGCCCATGATAGTGTGAGACTCCATGATCACAGGTACTCGCTCGGACAGCCAGAGATAGGGCAACTAATTTTCTTTTTAATTTCTTGTATAACTTCCAACTTTCCACCTTGGTGTTATTGGAGTACCGTGCTATCATCTTTTTTACTGGTTCATCTTCATCAGCCCACGCCTCAGGAGTCATGAGGAGGTCATGCAAACTCTCTGCTTCGCTATTATCAAGGTGTGGGACAGGCAACTGTGTCAACCCATAAAAATTAATATGGCTTGCCCCATCTCGATGCTCAATGGTCATATCATAATGCTGGAGCTTAAGAGCTTAGCGAGCCAACCGCCCAATGTGGTCCTTCATATTTTAACCACTTAAAGGATGCATGGTCAGTAAGCACTTTAATAGAAGTCTCATATAAAAAAATCAATAGTATTTGAGAGTGCTTAAGATAGAAAAGCACTTCTTCTCAGTGACCTGTAGTTGCGCTCAGCATTTGAGAGCAAATTACTGAAATAAGACACAGGATGATTGACCCCATTTCATCCAATTGAGCCAAGGTAGCTCCATCGGCATAATAAGAGCCGTTTGCTATCAACATTAAAGTCTTGTCATAGTCAGGGTGGTGGAGTATTGGCCTTTTTTGCAATAGTTCATTCAGGTTCTCAAATAAGGCCTTTTGTTCAGCACCCCAATGTAAGGGGATGTTTTTAGACAAGAGACGTAAGAGGAGCTCACTAAGCTGGGTGAACTTGGGGGATGAACTGATGGTAATACCCCATCAGGCTCAAGAATACCTGGATGTCACAAAGGGTTTTGGGCGCCGGCATCTTGGATATTGCTTCGACCTTATCTTGTAGAGGTTGTATCCCATCTTGTGAGATGGCGTGCCCAAGAAAATAAAAGCTTTATCTGAAAAAAAGTACACTTAGAGGGCTTTAGTTTGATGTTAAATGCTCGCAAGCGTTGTAATATCTCCTTAAGGTGTGTGAGATGCTCATTGAACGTCTAAGAGAAAAGGCTGATGTCATCGAGGTAGACAATCACACAACTCAGCTTAAGATCCTGAGAATGTGATCTATATCCCGTTGAAGAGTATCAGGCGCATTACACAACCCCTGAGGTAGCTAAGTGGGTTGGAACAGACCCTCACTGCAGATAAGGGCACACTTCTCCTGATCCTTTGGAGAAAGGTCCATCTGCCAATACCTGCTAGCCAGGTCCATGGCGGAGAAAAATTTAAACCCAGAGAGTTGGTCCAGAGTATCATCAATGTGAGGGATAGGGTAACTGTCCTTCTTAGTGAGGTTGTTCAGCTTATGGTAGTCAATAACTATCCTATGACCTCCATTTTTCTTCTTTATCAAAAGGAGCGAGGATGAACAAGGGCTTTGGGAAAGCATCAACAACCCAGCGTTTAGCAGCTGTTTGAGCTCTGTACGCATCTGTAGCTCCTCAACTTTGGATTTGTGGTAAGGTTTGGAGTGGATAGGTCATCCTCACCAATGTCAATGGTTTAAGCCCAACCCTTCATGTGCCCATAGTCAGTATCAGATTTAGAGAAAATCGATGTAGGCCTCGATCAGGGTGTGAACTTTTCCGGCTCATATGGAGTTAGTTCTTTGGATATATGAACGGAAGTAGGGTACATAAAGTCTGGTCAGCGGGTAATTCCATATCCGCCATAGACCCAATATAGTTAAGTTAATTTATTTCCTCAAGGGGAATAAGCATGCCTCTTATGATCTCCTGATAATTTTGTACAAACATATCCCTCTTAGTGAAATTCCCTAACAGAAGGTTATTAGGTCGTTGATAGGCAGGGTCTAACACGCCTGGTAAAACTCTGGGCTCCATAGGACTAACTCCGTCAATGCTAATTTTATGCAGTAGGCAGTTCTGTGGATTTTTTTGGTAACCTTTGTGTCAACTACCCTTTATTCACCAACCTTGATGACCACATCTTCAGAAGCATAGAAAGGGATACCCTCTAGGGCGTCCACTGATTGAGGCAATAGTTTTTATGTCATTCTGCTGTGGTATATTGTAAGGTATGCGGAAGAGGGATACTCAACTCTACAAACATAATCATTATTATTAAGCACTTCAATTGTCAAAATCAAGGGAACCTCGTAGCTAAGCAGGATAAGATAACCCTGCTTCAAGTTAATGATCCCTTCATACTAGAGCATGAACTGGGTAATAATTAGTAGATAATAGGTATTGTTATCCAGGGCCACCGTTGGAGCTGACAAGATGAGCTTTCCAAAACGGATGGGCAGAGAAGAGTACGCCCCAATGGCGCAGGTGCTGTTGAGGCCTGCAGTCCCAAATTCTTGAGTATATTAGAGATTGGGTGCCAGTTTAATCTTTTTAATGAGTTTAATGACACAACGTTTACTGGGGGACCCAGTGTCAAGGATAGCCCTAACCCGCACTCCATTGATAACGACTTCCACTTTTGTTAAGGCTCCACCCAAGTTGGAGGAAAGAGTGAGAACCTCTAATTGGATTGTAGAGGCAAGTTGTTTTTCTGTCTCAGGGTATTTCTCCTGGATAGACTGCTGGTATGAACACACAGGTTTAAGAGAATCAAGGTGGCAAAAAACTTGTCAGCGTCACTGGCAGTGTCAATGACCTCAAAACCCCTCAATACTTGGTGGAGATAAGTTTGGAGGGGGATCCTAGCCCAATACACTCTATCAGGGTTCAACCTGTCAAGTATCTCCACTTCATATGGGGCTCCTAAGACATATTGACCGACATCTTCAAAAGCCCTTTCAGATTTGTCGCCAGATGGATTATCAATGCACTTCAAGGATTCCATTAGTTGGCCGGTAAGGTCAGGGCTTTCCTTGTTGCAAGTGGTGTCCTGGGGCGCTCAATTATCTGGGTAACTTTTTGAGGAGATGCTGTAATTGTTAAGACTCTACATTTACCTTTGGCGTATGAATATTGGTTGCCCCATGGCTACATGTTTTGAGCTAGATATGACCAGAGGAGCTGCCAAGGGGGTAGAGATATTTCCTTGACAGGACGTGACAATTGAGGCACTTTAAAAGGCTGCTCTAACGAAGGAGAACAACAGAGCAAAGTAAAAAACCAACTCCACTTGCTGCACTATGAGAGCTGAAGATGGAGTAGAGCACTGCCCTGTCACTGCTAGTATTCTCTGCTTGTCTTACCTAGAGGAGGAGCATCTTGTTGTGGCAACTCCGCAGGAGCTGATTTCCAAAGGGAAATAGTCATAGAAGAGGCTGGAGGGTTATAGTGGATTCTCGCCTCATAGCTCCTTTCATAGTATCACTTATATAATAGTCAGCCACCGCTAACAAGGCCTCTTTAACATCTCATACATTTTTGAAGGTGCTCTTGACTGAAGAAATTATGCAGCGCCAAAGAGGGATGCGGCGTTAGAACACCAGCCAAAATAGCTGCAATGGCAACATCTAAAGGTAACATTTTTTAGCAACAGAGGCTGAGCTTCACTATAAAAATTGCATAACAAAAGAGGGGATCAATTTTT
>JAKSZP010012741.1:0-20772 GCA_022478985.1 Massospora cicadina
TTCCCTACTTGCCTATATTTCCAGTGAGAAAAGGATCTGGGCATAAGAGTACCGCTTTAGACATTAGGCCAAATACTTCTTTAGTTCTATTAGAGTATAGTCGATTGGTATCGATGCTTCTCATGATGACCTTTGTCATATGGCTCTCTTCCTCTTCCTCTTCCTCCTTGCTAATGCCTACTCATTAGCGCAGTTCCCATTACCTTATGTTATGCCGAGCTGATTGAATACTTGTGATAATATTAATCCCCTGGATCCAGTTTTTCCCTCATCAGGGCATATGACCCATTGTCATATTCAGAATTTCTTGGTCCAGCATCCTCGATTTTCTGAGTTTCTCCTTGTCCTTGACAATAGATTCTTGCCATCAATGTTCATTTCATGGCGCAATTAAGTTGCTCATTTATATTCACATTTGTTATTTCCTTGTAATAACCTCTTGGCACATATCATTCTTAATTCTTCTCTGGATAGCTTATCCCATTAAATTTAGATTAACTTCTATATAATTAGAGCTTAGTTGATTTCAGAGTGCATAATGCTGACTATCATAAAAGTCTGACACCCCCCTTTTGTCCAGCTCATATGTTGAATGCAGAGTCTTAGTACTAACAGCTACTTGATAGCATGTATGATAAAGACCTTCAGCTCTTCCAGCTAATGAGTCTTCTGCGCATTGGAACCTCTTCTATGATTTTTCCAAGACCCATATTCTCAGTCAAGTACTCAAGGCCAGTCCTTCCATGGAATTACCAGAAACAATATCCAACCACAAAGAAACCAGGTTAGTGATTATATCAAATGACATGTTCAATCTTTCTGCTGTCATCAATTCCTGAGTAATTTCAAAGCTCTCCTGGATTTGACTCCGTTTGCAGATTCTCCTACCATCATCATCAAACCTTCTGAATCAATGCCCTCTTCTCTTGATCAATCATTCCTCACATGGATCAGATTTGCTTCCAGAGTTTCTTTTCCAGCCCAGCCAGTATTACAAGCCAGCTTTTTTGTCAACCAAACTAGCCATTGGAAACAGAAAACATTTTGAACTCCCTATGCAGAATTGAGGTCACAAGTAACATATGAACTGTCCATAGCTCTGAACCCCTCTGATCTCAAAAAAACTAGATTGAGATGTTGCAATTGTCCAATTATATCAACTTAGTCCATACTAAACTTTTCTCTCTCGTTGCAATCACTTTTGCAACTTATTCAATTCAAGTCTAAATTTTGTTTGATAATCTCACAGAGGAGATTAGTCTGCGCCCATGTCAGGGAGCAGTTGGGCAAGTAAGGTAAGAGGCACAAGTGGGAGGCCCGCGACCTCCAACATTTGAAAACGCCCCGGAGAAATCAGCGGATTAGACAAAAATAAAAAACTAGCGGTTACTATTTCCCCAGAAATCCTTGCTTGGCAGGCGCGATGTAACCAGTACATCAAAACGCTGCACTCTCAACCACTCTCGTCGGTGGAATATGGAGTCCAGGTGTTCCTAAATATTCAACAAACAGCATTGTTGGAAAATTTTGTGGGGATGTGCACACTCATTTCCCAACCGCAGTGTACATCACACCTCACTCCATGTCACGCGGTTGGCTGGATCTCGGTTTTGAAAACAAGGAGGCAGCAGACAAAGCTGCTGCAGTGCGTGTAGTGATTGACCTCCCTGAAGGGCAATGAGTCATCGAAACCAAGTGCACCAGATGGTCAAAATCCAACCAAATTTTCCTCACGTTTGACTTTTTGCCCACTCCAGTCAAGTGTGCCATTCTGGAGCAGCACCTGAAAGAGGGTCTCACCATATACGGAGAAATACAATCATTCAAGATGCAACGCTTTACGCTGATGCCACACCTGTGCACTGGCAAAGCCATTGCAGTTCTGACTCCAACTAAGGAGATCGCGAAGGACCTAACCCATATCCCGCACTCCACTTATATTAATATTGAAGGGCATACCACCCACCCTTTCTGGGTAACTGTAGACAGCGCACCCCCCCATCTTCACCCACTGTGATGCATTTGGCCATAAGGCACATGCGTGCCCCACCAAGGAGGGCATCACATTCCAAGAGCACCCCTCAGCAGCCATGGCCAGCGGGGAGGCTCACTATGAACCAACCACCAATACCAAAGAGGCCTTCCCGTGGGGAGCACAAGGCTGCTACCTACTAGTAAAGCCTGTCTCCCCTCAAGATCGAAAAAAGGCCAAACAGGCCCGCAGGGCCATGTTCCAAGGAAGTGGCCAAAGTCGCCTCCGCTATCCCACACTCCCAACTCCAGGAGGACATTGAAACCTTCGTGGTGGAAGCAACTCGGGAATCTCTCAACCAATCAGATTGGGAAGCCCATGCCAATTGGGCCACCCAATCTGAGGATCCAATGGGTTACTCAATCTCACCAAACCTTTGCAACCAAGCCCTGATTGAAACCGACTTGGTCCCCAACATACCTGAAAAAAAATTTGACCCAAATGATGGTGCACTGAACTCATCCACACCGCAGAAAATCCGTTTGACAGTGGGGAAACAAAAAGCAAAGGCAAAAGCCAACGCGAACCTGTCTGCCAAAATTAACAAATCTACCAATAGTGTTGCTGAAAACACCTGCACCCCTGTGAAGGCCCGTGGGGATCCAGAGGAGGCTGGTGGGCCCAGGTGCCCACCCCATGCACCTAAGGTGTGATGGGGGAAGCCTTCACTTTAGGGATGTTGAATATTGCCGGACTCAAGGCCTCGCCATTCTGGGCTAGGAAACTGAGTTTTTTACAAAAAAATTTACCCGTGGACATCCTGGCCCTCCAGGAATCCCACTGCCCGTGAGGTTCCAAGGATGCTTGGAAAACCATGCTCCTCCCTTCCCTATCCTTCTGTCAGAGCACTGTGAGGTGCTTGTTCAGAAAAACATTTTTTTTTAAATTTTTATCATCTGAATCCTCCCTTGATGGCTGAGTCCTCATTGTTACATTTTTGTGGGCCGACGTGGTGCACACAATCATCAACATTTATGCCCCAACCTGTGCATGAGAGCGTCAGGAATTTTTCTTGTCAGTCAAATCCCTTCCATTACCACCTGACTCTTTTGTAGTTGGCAATATAAACTGCTGGCTAGACTCACCCACAGACCATTGGCCTTCCTCATCCCACACCCCTCAGGGTCATGTAGAACTTTTTATTCTAAAGGCCACCCCTGGGTTGTTAGACGCGCTGCCACAGCACGCTCTGCTACTCAAGAACATGACGCGCACCCATTTTCATGACAGCCAACTAAGGTCCATGTCCCGCATATACCTTATCCTTTCACTGGTGAAATTTCGACCTCATATTTCCCACTTCCACACATCAAAAATTGATTTCTCTGACCACCGACTGGTCTTGATAACCTACCACTTACCCATCAAAGTGGCTAGGGCTCCACATTGGTGCAAACTCCGCCCACCTGAAATCGCGTCACCAGGATTTTCCACATGGGTGGAATCAGTGACCTCGACAAAAGAGTTTATTGCACCATTTTGCGCGGACCCAATTTCCCACATGGGCAGCCTTCAAAGAGGATACCATCCACTACGCTTACCACCTATCATCCCGACGCTCACGAGTTACATCAGCCATCATCTCGCGCGCTCTGGAAGAGTTGGCACATCTGGAGTCCAACATCCCAGCCATGGGCTACGGCCCTGCTTGGGGTAGGAAGTGGGCTGAAGCAGCCGCCCGCCTCAACGCACTTGAAAGGCAACATAAACATCAGGTTTGTGGTCAATACAGGGCCAAACACATTACAGAGGGATGCATGTGCTCTGCATATTTTTTTAAAAAAATCTTCGCACTGCACCAGAGCGTGGCCTGTACACAGGTGCGGAGGTCGGATAATTCCATCACAGATAAACTGGCCAAAGTGGCGATCAAAATACAAAAATATTACTCCGAGTTGTACCAATCTAATCCAATTCAGCTGTCCAAAATGACAAAATTTCTCAACAGCACTCACATCTGCACCATTTCCTGATACCTGGAGTTAATGAATTTGATTACTCCAAATGAACTCTGGTCCGCCGTCTGCGGTGCACCAAATCAGAAATGCCCAGGCCCTGATGGCATTCCGTATGAGTTCTATAAGAATTAAGTCAAATACTTATCCCCACTGTTGCTTGCCTCTCTTAATCAGAGCCATTTGGAAACGCGCCTCCTACCAGGAGGGCAAGAGGCCTTAACCATCACACTCTTCAGGAAAGGGGATAAGCTAGACCTAGCCAACTGGAGCCCATTTCTTTAACTAAAATGGATAAAAAAATTTTAACTAAAATAATGGCTAACCGTCTAGGGATTGTAGCTTCTGCCACCATCTCCCCAGAAAAATTCAGTTTCATACCCAGAAGGTCGATTTGGGACAATGTGCACTCTGTGGCTAATGCATGCCAGTCCAAGGCCTCTGGGGCACTTGTATTTTTGGACCAACAGAAGGCCTATGATCGAGTAAACTGGGAATACCTCAGGGCCTGCCTCCACCAATTCCGCTTGCCCCCTCGCTTCATCAGCTGGGTGATGCTGCTTACGGAATCTGCAACAATGGCAGTGTGTGGCCCTGGCTTCCTCACGGAAGTAGTCTGCCCTCAAAGGGGCCTACACCAAGGGGACCCCCTTAGCCCACTCTTATATAACTTCAGCCTTGACCCACTACTTCGAAATGTGAATGCCCGCCTCACTGGGGTCCATGCACCAGGCCAAGCCCCAGTCAAGATGATGGCGTTTGCAGATGATTGTGTGGTCGGGGTGTCTAATAATCAAGATGCACGCGCGCTTGGAGCTCTCATCCAGGAGTGTTCCCGGGTAAGTAATGCTGCACTGAATGCTTCCAAAACCGAAATCATCCTCCTTGGTTGGTATCAAACCTGCTGGGCCCCAGCGACCAGTGCCCAGCCCAGCCCAGCCCATCTGCTCACACACGTGCTCGCCTTCCCTGCTCTCCCCATACCGCACCACTTGTTCTTCCCTTCATGTCATGCCCTACCATAGGGCCTGTCCGCCATCTGGGCGTGTGGGTGGAGGCAGGAGGGTATGCCTCAGCAGTGATAGAAAGTCATATTCTAGACAACGTGATGAAGCGCATCGCTTCCCTCAGAGCCCACCCTACTTCCATTACTGGCAGGGTTGTTTTAGCCAACTCTATGCTCCTCTCCAAAGTCTTTTTTGAAGCCCACGCCATCCCCTTCTCCCCAAGCTTCTTCAAATCCTTGTATGCCCTGCTGCAAGGATGGCTTTGGTCAGGCCGCCCTCCACCAGTATGGCTAGAGGTCATGTTTGGCCCTCATCATCATGTTGGCATGGGCCTGCTTAGCTTCAAAGCCCATGCTACCAATATCTTGGGTACCTGGATTGTGGCCGTCACCGCCCTACGCTCCCCTCCCAACACTGGTCCTGCATGGCCCGCTCCAACTTCTCCCACGCCCTAGGCCTTAACAATCCATCAAACCCTCACTCCTTGATGGAATACCTGGCTTCACACCCATCAGCCACAGGTCCTCATGGTACTAAACCCCACTTCAAACGAATCCTCCTCTCCATGCGGAGCGCTGAGTGGAGAATCCATATTTGTGGACACACAGCCCAGAGAGGCCGCCCCTCTCCTCGGTTCACACAGGAGGTACAGGGGATACCCATTCAAGATGGCTTGATCCCCACACAGCCCCATGTCCTATCCAGGGTGGACTACCTGGACATGATGGACATACCTTATTCCCTTGAGACCCAGAAGACTATTTGGAAATACGCACACCACCCTCTGTTGCAGCCTCAAATCCGCTCCCATGTGTGGTGCTGCCTGAGGCGGGTGTACCATACAGCTGAGCTCTCTAACGCTTTACACTCATCCTGCGCCGTGTGTGGCCAGTATGGAACGCTGTTCCACCGCCTGGAGAAGTGCCCTACCTCTAAAGCGATATGGCGCGAAGTTCAACGTCTGCTTGGCCGGGAACAAACACATCCCTTCAGTCTGTCAAGAGATATGTTTTCTATAGCCATAGTATCCCCTCTTCCATCCTCCCTCCGTGCTCTGGTGGTCGCAATCGCCATGTGGACTATTCACACGATTGTCTTGGATGCCATCGCAGGCTCCACCCCCACCCTCCCAGAAGCTGTCCACAGATTCCAGTCCCATTTGGTGGACCACTTTAGGCGTGGATGTTTGAGTACCTCCCACCGCGTCGCCATCAGCTGGTCTTCTCCTGGTTCCCAGTTTGGTTCATCAACTTGGACCCTTTCCTCCACACATGTTCAATTGTGGCTACGACCCCTTTAAACGTTCTCTCCTCTTCCCCATAGTGGCGTTCCCGCTGGCAATGGGAGATAGCATCGCTTCTCTGGGGTGCCTTCCCTGTTACTAAGTTTCGTTTTCTTTTGTGTTTACTTTCAGAAGTGTCCGTCCCCTGGTCAGCCTTCCCCACAATAAATCCTATAAATTTATTGTGATGTTGCAGCCTATGCTCTTAGCTTTGACAGCCAAGTTCTGAAGTTGGACCATGAAGCTTCCAGCCTCTCCTGTCTTTCATCACTCATTCTGCTTTCACTTCCAAGAAGCTCATAGTCATTGTCTTCAGGATGCCATTTGCTCCCTGAACAACTATATTGTTTCAGGCACATCCCATCGGTATCTTCCACTGATGGCTTTAAAAGGGGGCATGATTTGGCAACCCCCTCCTAGTATCCCTTGCTTGATGCTGGCACATATGTCCAATGTCCTTGATGAAGCCCATTGGCAAGTGCTCAAGAAAAATCTTCTGACTTTAGTGCTATATTGGGAATACTAAGGGTTATTCACAAACTGCCTCTTCTTGTTCCGTTGCTTCCCTCCCTTGATCTGGGGTATCACATTTGGCATGTTCTGACATTTTCGTCTCTCTTCCCCTAGTCCTTTCTCGCAAGGATCAGCATCCGCTCAATGAACTTGGTTTTGAGTAGGTCTAGCCCTTTCTATCATCTGATCTCACATAGATTTCGACAGTTTATTTACTCCTACTGCAATACATCTTCCCTATCCCAAGAGATGACATAGATTGAAATATCCCTGAGTTAAGGACAACAATATAAAATAATAATTATACAAATGTATTTTTTCTCTGCGTTTATTTTAATAATTTTTTATTTCTTTCTATTATTATTTTTATCAATTTTTTATTTTTTTAATCTTCTTTCTATGGGATTTGACCTTTTCTTGGTTCAGCGGTCCATCTTTTTATTTTATTCCTTCAAACTGGTTTCTAAGTATACTTAAACCTACCAGTTTTCTATGGTTCAGAGGTCTTAGTTTTTAAGACTTAACCATATAGTTTAATTCATCAGTCCCTTTTGTGCTTGACCATATCATCAGGCCATAACCATTTAAATGGTTTAGTGGTCCTTTAGGAACACTTTTTTACTATTATTTTTTCATTGATCCACTGCTTAAAATATTTAGCTTGGACTTAATTTACTATTCTTCCATCCAAGAGGTTCTTGATGGAGTAGGCGTCCATTGCCATTTTGGCAATAATCTTGAATGGACCTGACCACAACTCATTTCACTTGTTTCTTCTCCTGAAACTATGAATATCGCGATAGCAACACTTTCGCCTATTCAGTATTCTGATAAGGCGATCAGTTCTTATTATCTGTCATTTTTGTATGAATCCTTTTCTTTAAAGTTATATCAATGCTTGCAATTGCATTTTGATCAATATATTTGTCAATAAGTTCAGTTACTGCTCAGCACTCATCCCCTATTTTGGTTCCACCATTGAATATAAAATTGGCAGCAACACGGCCTTCCTTCCATATAGCAACTCAAATGGCATCTTTCCCGTTGCCATATAATAGCTTATGTTGTAGGTGAACATCACTGAACTAAGGTACATTCCCCACGCGGAAGTTCTCCCTGTGACCAGCTTCCTCAGCATCATGGCCAGCGTCCCAATGACCCATTCTACCAGTCCATTTGTCTCCAGCTGGCAAGGTACAGACGTGTTTCTCTGAACCCCATTATTTAATTCAGTCACAGAATCACATGATATTGAAATTCGTTCCATTATTGCTCATCAAGACTTTCAGGCATCCATGTCATTATATTACTTGATCTAGGATAAACTTCGCAGTGTCTGTAGCATCTACTTTCACCAGGGCCTTAGTCTCAACTCATCTTGTCAGATGGTCAATTGCAACTATGATGATTTAACTCCCCATGTGCTCATCGCCAATGGTCCCATCACATCAATGGACACCATATGCCAGGTGAATCCAGGGCGGACCATTTGGTATCAAGTCATCTCTTGTGCGGCTTATGCAACTGGCACTCCACACAACAAGCCAGATAGTCTGCTACATCATAGTTGATGGACTCCTAGTAATGATACTGGCAAGTATGATCAGTTGTTTAATGTAGGCCTTTATGCCTGACAACCTTATGAGTGGCTTGAACAGTAGCCACTCATTCCAATGGCTTTGCAAATATTAATTATTTCCCAATGATATCTTAAACTTTGTCCTTCCATGGTCTTGGTGTTTTTCATTGCTTTTTAAAGCGCACCTTGATTTTTTCAGGGTTTACTCCCAATTTCTCGATCAATCATTCTCTGAAATAGCTCTTCCACCTGCTGATATACCACCTGGACCATTGGTAACCACAATAAGCCATCTGCATTATAATGAGAAGCTCCAGCTTAGTAGACTATCTCATAATCGTAAGCCTGTAGCTTTAGTGACCATCAGGCTGTTGTCCTTCAGGTTCTGATAAATTGTGCAGCCAACGCAATGAGAAATAATCCATAACCACTTTGAAGTGCGTTCCATGGATATACCCCTGAAATTGTTTACAGGCATAAATGAACAAAAGGCATTCACGCTCAGTCAGGGTGTATTTCCTCTCAGCAGCTGATAGTGTCCATCTTACATACGCCACTGGATGTTCATCCCCAAGTCCATTTACTTGGCTTAATATGGCGCCAATTGCCATTAACAAAGCATTAGTTTGTATTGTAAAATTCTTGATTGACATTAATATTTTAGAATTGGAGAATCTATTAAATGTTGGCATAATTCATTAAAAGAAATCTCTGGTCCTCTTCACTCCAAAAAAATTTTCAGATCCTTTTTAAATGGAAGAGGGGCTTGGCGATTTTTGCAAAATCATGAATAAATCTTCTATAGTATCCAACCATTCCAAGGAACACTTGGATATCTTGGACACTCTTTGGTACAATCATTCACTCTATGCTTTTAATTTTCTGGGCTTGTGGCTGCAGTACACTAGAGTTGATTACAAATCCCAGAAATTCTAACTCTTTCTTGAAACAGTGGCACTTCCTTGGCTTAATCTTCAAGTTGGCCATGGATATATTTTTAAAAACTTCCTCCAAGTGGAGTAAAATGGTCAGTAAAGGTCCTACTGAAGACATTTATGTCATCCAAGTACACCAGGATGCATGACAACTTCAGGTCATGCAGTAGGCGTCCATGGCCCTCTGGAACGTCACAGGAGCATTGCATAAACCCTGGGGCATCCTCGTTGGTAGATAAAGCCCTTCACGGTGATAATTTTGCATTTCTCTTGTCTCTTGGCATATTGATTTGCTAATATCTTAATATTAGATCTATTGCAGAGAAATAATTCACATCTCCAAATTGATCTAGTGCATCATCAAGTCTTGGTAGTGGATACAAATCCTTCTTCATAATCTTGTTCAGCTTCTATTAATTGATCACCACCCAATTAGAGCCATCCTTCTTCTTCACAATAGGGACAGGGCTCACCCAGGGACTCAACGACAAAACTAGAAGACCATGCTTCACTAGTTTGTTGATTTCTTCCTCCACTACTGCTCCAGCCACCTTTGACCGTCAAGTCAGTCTCATTCTTGTAGGCAAATTTTCCCCAGTATCAACCTTGTGGATCACGTCTCTTACACATCCCAAAGCATGTTCATCTTGGACAATTACTTTCTGATACTTGTCAAATAGCTCAAGCACCTCATCTTGCTGTCTGTCCGTCAGATCAGTGAGTTGCTCTCAATCAACCAATAGATTGATACTCTAGGAAACCCATGATTGCAATCTTATCTCATCGTAGGTCCATAAATCATGGGCTAATAAAATTATCATATAAGATTTTATCTATTTTATCTATATTTTTGCAATGGGACTTTTAACCTACAATTAGGTTCAGAGGTCCTTCCTTTCCCTTTATACAAACTGGTTCCTAGGTATACTCTGACCTACCAGTTTTCATGGTCCAAAAATCTTATTTTTTAAGATTTAACCATCTAATTTGGTTCAGTGGTTCTTTTTTAGGACTTGACCAAAATCTTAGGACATAATCATTTTAATGCTTCAGTGATCCTCTGAGAACATAGTAATTATTCTCTTTTAGATCCAATACTTTTTGTTTTTTAGTATTGACCTTCTTCTATATACAACCAGCAGCACACTTTCTTTAAGTATAGGCAACACTTGATAACTTTTGCAATACTTGTACATGTTTTCATTTTTTTAGTACTTTGTTACCAATTTATCATTCATCCAACAGGTCTTAATTTCATTTTGTATTTCAGCAACTGATACTTGAGACTTTGTACCTCAAATCTTGTGAATTTTTTATTAGTCAACAGTTCCGTTTAATTGTTCTGATAATTTGAAACTTAGAAACGATTTTTTGGCATTTGTTGCCATCCAAAACGTTTGAAAAAAATCACCGATGGCTCTGAAAACAATCCCATAATCACGTGGATTGATATAGTAATGTTAACTTCATCCAATTTTGTCTTGAGTTGATGATCCTCATCTACAGCATTTTTTGCCTCATTGATTGAATATTACTAGGTCAAACGATTCCCCTCCACTATATTAAATCAGTCATTTCCTTTTTGACTTTGTTCTCTTCCAAGGCAGTGAATTCTCAATTATCTGCTGAATTCAAGGCTTTCTGGTTGACATTTTCCAACTCAGTCCAGTGTTTTCTTAATTCTCCCTTGTATGACATTGTGTCCTAGTAATCATACTCAACTAACCCTGTTGTGAGCACCAATTGTTAAAATTTATGGGTTTTGTTGATTGTTCATGACTGATAACCCCTAATTGATAACTTCACAGGTTTGATGTTGTGCACTCTTTCATGTTATCTGATAATAATATA
Source organism: Massospora cicadina (assembly GCA_022478985.1). Lineage (NCBI taxonomy): Eukaryota > Fungi > Entomophthoromycota > Entomophthoromycetes > Entomophthorales > Entomophthoraceae > Massospora > Massospora cicadina. The sequence goes on from JAKSZP010012741.1 coordinate 11,155, forward strand.
TATTTGATTAATCACTATAAATACTATCATCTGTAGTTGAATAGATTACTAGTGTTAGTTCCAACGCTTGACCAGTATTCTCCTCAAGATACTTAGGATGTCCTAAATAGTGATTCATTCTCTTATACCACCTAAATTGATCCACGCTCAGATCCTTTTTTTTTTTTTTTTTTTTTTAGTACTAGATGGTCCCAACCCAAGGGGGGGATTCATCGATGTCCACGCTCTCCTTGTTTACGGCTTCTCTCTGGTGACACACAGTCAGCAGTAATTCATGTCTTAGCTCAGCTTCTCTTCTCTGTTTTTACGCTCAGATCCTTACTCTTTATCTTAAATAGTCTCTAATTTAAGCACACAGCAATAATTTTCTTGGAGAAGAATAGAACTAATGAATTCTGCTAGTATATTATACTAGTTACTATTTTCTGCATATCTATGTATATTTATCAAGTGAATTCTTGAGGGAATTTATAATGATAATTCAGCGCACAACCATAAGTTGGCACCTCAATGATGAAACAGCAGCTGTTGCCATTGAATTACCCTTCGTCTCAGCAACAATGGTCTTTCCCATCCTGGCTAGTATTCTGTTGTCAGACGTCCTCAATACCTAAAATGGAAAGAGTCAGAAAACATGTCCCTAACGGTTTCCTCTCATTTCCAGCGGACCAACCATATTTGAAAAGCGACCTACTTAGGTAATAAAACTTTTTACCCATTAAGGCAGGTCACAAACCAATTGATTGATTTTCTAGTTGCAGGTGGCATCACTCACCATTTAACTTAATCCTTAAATTTCCAATCAGTTAGTGATGAAACCTTACTGATCTAATCAGTACACCTGGTAGTTAATCATCTATCAGCTATCAGATGCCCCAATTTTGTTGGCAACTCTTCCCAAAGAGATCTTAAGCATTCACTTGAATCAATCCCTGATGATCTGAACCATGTGAATTACCTAAAATCCCCAAACATTGTTAACATGAATTGGGGTCAACCAATATCCAAATCCACTTTGCTATAGGGAATTATCCCCTAGTTACCTCTGGTAATTTAGTTGTCTGGAAATTTGGGCAAGGATCAACAAGCAGGTTACTTTTTTTGGTAAACATGATGTTTGACCAGGGTCATATAATATCCTGGATAAGGAGGAAGCTTTTTTTATTGTCCATGACAGCCTAAGTAATGGAACTATAAAGTTTTTTAATACAAATAATTTTCCTAAGAAGCTTACACCTAATTCGTCAGATGTTGCCTCATTCTTGTACAAGTCCAGTGGTGCTAAATCCCTTAATTGGTTTTCTGAACTAAATGATGCATTTCATACTGCGAAGTTTACATTGCTTACTATCTCTGTATTTCACCATGTGGAACCAATCAAGGAGTTTATAGGGTCTAGCAATACTTCCAAATTCGCTATTGCTGCTGCTTTATTGCAAGTGAGAAAATATGGAGTTTAAATTTTTGGATTAGACCTGCAAATTGTCCCTCACTGAGTTAAAATAACGCTGCTTATTATTAAGAATTATTTTCAGTTGTGGAACTATTAACTTATTGTGCTACCATTTACATGGTTCATCTCTGTCATTCTGAGTCCGCAATGACCACCAGGAGGTGTTGTATTACTGCACCCCTAGTGTTTTAATCCCATAGGAATCTCATTGTAATGAGACCCTTACACAGTTTGTGTTCTCTTATGAAATCACCAAAGGCAAGGAAAATGGTTTATATGATGTTTTAATTCATATCCTGGCATTATTTTCTAATCCCAAGGAAGTGAAGTTCCATGAAACTCATTTAGTGATTCCTCTGGGTAAGATTATATGTAATCAACCCTCAACTGTCACCGCCGCCACTGTTCTCACTTCTTTAGAGAATCTCGAATTTATGGGATGTTCTGAAAAGCGATCTGTCACAAGCTTTATCTACAATATATAACTAATACTTTCCAAATGCAACTTGAACCAGGAGGATTTAACTGAGGGGGTATCATATAAAGGAGAATATGGTATGGTTCCAGGAACGCTTATGGGTTTCCGCCAGACCTTTTTGTCTGGAGATAATTAAGGAGCATTGTCAGGCCATGAGCTCTGCAGCTTGTGGCACAAAAAGTTAAAATGCTAGTCCTTCAAAGGTTATAAGGTTTTTATGGTTGGTAAAGTTTTCCTACTGGTTCAACGGTCCTATTTTAGTTATATGAGGGGACTTAACCTAGCTTTAGGTTCAGAGGTCCCAAACAAATCGTTATCATGATTATAAAAAAAGTTTAATAATTAAAAATGGATTTTATTAAATGGGGTACCTAACACCTTAATAGGGCTAGAAAAGATAAGGACTAAGCTTAAATAGAGAAAGTTTGCCTAAGCTTATTGGAAAAAGGTTGTTGGAGGCAATTTATTCCAAATCTGTTCAGTAAGATAATTACCATTATTTATTTTAAATCTTTTAATGCCACACAACTGAGAATTTAATGATTTTGGGCCTTTAGCTCTGAAAAGAATCAATTATTTGGATAATATCTTAAAGTTAATTATGATTTTGGGCCTTCTTCCCAATAAAGCAATGATAAATAAACTAATAATAATTATACAAATAGGGGGTGATGGAAAAAATAATTAATTTGGAAACCCAAAGTTGAGGCTCTACTTGCACTGAGGCGACCCTGATAAGCATCATGATTGGATAATTGTGGGGAACTCTGGAAATACAAAAATCTCATACTTATCCGCTGCACATATAACTGGAAGGAAGTTGCTGCTCAGGTTGCTTGGTGTACCAAGGAGTGCCTTGTGTGCAACAGGATGAAACGAAATTGCCAGTCACTTTCTGGCTTGTTAGTACCATTCCAGAAAAAAGAAAGGCCTTGTACTACCCTTTCAGTTAACTTTATTATGGAGTTACCCCAATCTGAGGGAATGATGCCATCATTGTGTTTGTGGATTGGTTTACTAAGTTTAACATCTCATTCTATGCCACACTACAATATCAGCAGCTCAGATGCCAAGTTATTTGTCTCCACATCTTTTCCAACCTGTGGCATACCCACAGAAAATATTAGCAACTGTGTACATCCTTTCACATTCATTTTTGGAAGAGCTGTGAAATACCCTTCAGATTCATCCTTGCAATTCTACTGCCTTCCATCCACAGTTAGATGGTCAGACAGAACTAGAGAGCCAAATTTTAGAACAATTTTGTAGTAATAAACTGAAGCTGATCATTTGGTTTAGATCTTAAACCTAAATTGGTAAAATTAAGTTATAATAAAGCCTAGCATTCTTTTATTAGGCGTTCTCTTTTCTTAAACAAATATGGTTTCAACCCCTCCTTTAACATGGAACCAAGTGAGGGTCTAAGGTGGAAGTTATAGTGGACTTTGCTAGGTTTATCAAAAAGAAAATCAAGAGGTAAACACCAATTTGTATGCTGCCATGAAGACTTACAAGGATAATGCCAATGGAAGAGAAGGGTAGGTCCTTATTAAAGAGTAAGGTTTCGTGATGATTGATGCTAGTAATAATAATAAGCAGCAGTGCAAGAAACTGGAACCAAGAGGATAGGAACCTACCGCATTTTCAGAAAGATAGTCAATGCCTCCTACCAGTTTGATCTCCCACTATAGTTCCAAATCCTTTCCACATTCCATGAAATTACAAGGACCCTGTTTGAGGGCCCTCCTTCTAAGAACCCAAAATCATATCTTGTTGAGGGGGCACCTGAATTGTAAGTGGAGGAGCTTGTGTCCTCCCCTTTGGTGAAGAGGCCTTCATAGTACTATAGTTTGTGAAAAAGTTTTTGATGCCACTTAGAACAACCCGGGTTCCAGCCTGCAACTGCACCCATGCTTAATACTTAATCACCATTTTTCACAAGCACTTTCCAGATCCTTTTATCCTAAGTTTGCACTGGTAATTATTGCCATGAAGTACCTCTGGCAAATAAAACCTTTTCCCATGATGAAGCCCCTGGAGGAGGGGTGGTGCCTCAAAAGCTGGATGTTAATGTCATATCTTATGATATAATTGATGATACAAACTGTAAGAACAAAGAAGAGGTTTCTAAGGACAAAGATATCAAGTTGGGAACCATCCCTGATCTTAAACGCAATCTGGACCAATGCTGGGTGAGTCCAAGCATTCCCAAGTTGTTATCAAAAATTCGTGTGATGAAGTTAGAGTTTATGTTAACTATGCTTAAAGTGACAAACTATATGGTTTTTAAAAGGGGTTATTAGGTTGATTTCTCAATGTTAATTTGAGTATTATATTCAATACAATATTACTAAATCAGGTACGTTGGTTTTTACTTAAAATTCAATTTTGGGGATACCTGAGTTATGGTACTACAACTGATGGTAGTCTTAACTTATAGGTTTTTTGTCTTATTACTTCCATGGAAATAATCCTAACTCATTTCCCCTGATTTCCTTATGATGTTTTTTGTTAGACTAATTTTTAGCTGGGTGATTTCTTTAATAATTATCTATTAAAATATTCCTGATGCTTTTCTGAGGCAGCCTAGCCATGGACCTTCTCAAGGAAATATTTAAAAATATAGGCCATTTAATACTCATGAGATTAAATGCAGATTCAATTCTGCTGTTGGTGTAGTCTGTACCATGTTCTATTAAAGTTAAACAATATCTAGACTATGACTATTGGTTGGTCATAAGCTCCTCCTTGGAGTCTAATCAGGTTATTACTTTTTGTTCAACCTGGCATTTATTACAATTATATATATTCTATACTTTTGTCCTATAGGCATGGGCACTTTTCATGGCGTCTTAGTTTAATTAAGTTTAGTTTAAAGTTTCCTGTAGATCTGGTTTGGTATTCCTTATCACTTTTCCAGAACTGGAGAGTTACAGACACTCTCCTCACAGGCAGATTGGGAGTTTCCTTGGGGGCAAGGCAGTAACTTATTGCTCATCCAGCATATATGACAAGTAACTTATTTAAGATAGGGGAAACTGGAAGACTAGGGCCTTCTTGCACCTAAAGAGGAGCTTATCATGGTCCAGGTGGAAGGATGGTCCTTGGGACTTATAGTTTAGGAGATATGATGATAAATAGCTTTTATATATAATTACAGTTAATTGTAATTTTTATTAGTAAATGAGAATCTTCCAAAAACCTTACTTAACTGAGAACCTAACACCCAAAAGGCATATGCATACCAAATTTTTATGTTCTTTTGGTGTTTTTATATAGGAGAGATAAATTTTTAATATAAATTTATATATTAATTTACATTATTTGCAATCCTCTAGTTGATATTGAGTTTTTAAAAATCCTTCTACCTGCTTGATAATCCTACATACAAGTTTCATATACATTTTAAATATTCATGAAGGTAGGTTTATTGGTTTTTTAGAATAATTTGAACATAATTTTCAAATTTAAATTATTTATAAAAGAATTTTATTAAATTAAATGTTAAGCTAATTCTCAAACATTACATAAAATAAATATAAATGGTTTTGAAGCTGAACTATAAATTTTGAACATAACTTTATGTCAAATTTCAAATTTACAGCTTTTGTGGTTTAAGAGAACCCTTAATTAAAACTATCTTTTATATCTTATAGATTACAATCTGAGAAGGGATTTTGTTCTAATTAAATAATTTTAAAAAACATGCTTTTCTTAAAAAAGAATATAATAAAAAGTTAAAAAATATAAAGTAAAAACAAATCTCAAACAAAAAAGTCGCACTAAAAAGTACTAAAACTACTTTACTAATTAATTACTTTAAAACAATTTATTCAGGTACAACTGCAAGAAAAGCAAGGCATGTGCACTTACATACAATCATACATACAATCTACATTTGTTTTTATTATATATTAATTTGGAAGTTTATATATTAATACTTTTCTATATATAGTATATGCTATATAATATATACATTATATATGTATAAGTTGTATACATACTGTTTAGATTAAATTATATATAGTATTATATATAGTATATAATATATTATATATGCCACACCAATCAGATTTAGACCTGGATCACCATTCACACCCAAGCAGCCTATTTGACTATTACCCACCTAAATTTGTCATCAATCATTCTCATGAACCAAAATCCATGGAACATATTAACTGAGGTTGACAAATCAGGTAAAGTTATCATAAGTGAGAATTTGGTGAACCTCTCAGTCAGTTTGGCTATTATTAGCCAAATTTTTCCTTCTGATTTTTGACAAAACTCCATCTCCCAAATATTTCACTCCTAAACCCAATGCCACCCCCTACCAAAGTGACCACCAGCTTGTCTTAGCAGCAGTGGCCTCTCCCCTTTGCCCCAACCTATGCAAAACAGTGGACCAATCAGTGGCTGAATTTCAACCAGGGCTGACCACTCTCTACTACCCCCCTAATTTCCCTAAAGCATTCCAAAGCAAAATCACTAAATTATTTAATGATGCTGAAGCTGCTGTCATGAATGTCACTAAACTAGCATATTTTGACTCATCTTCTAAAATCACCTGCTAAAGTTTATCCAATTTTTCCCAACTCCCCAATGCCTGCATTCAATCTGAACAGTACTTAGTGGAATGTGTTGAAGTGGTCTACCAAGCTGACCTTGATAATGAGGATGAGAACTCATTTTACACCACCATCCACCTGTAATAACTGACAATTGTACACGAATCTCATAAGGTTGGGAATTATGAGATTCATGTATGACAATGGTTGTAATTCTGTTATTCCAAATAGGATTTTCCTATTCAGGTCAATAATGGAATAATTAGTTAAAATTAATAGTTAAGTGGTTGTTCATTATGAGATTCCCCCATTTCTCCACCAAGTTGCCTGGATGCCATCAATTATGGAGGCTTTTGTGCCCCTCATTGCCCATAATTCATTTAGCCAAATTTAGGAAGTATTCTAAAGTGAGGTCAGCCCTGATAAACCTCACTTTAGAATTCTATTCTGACTCTGGGTTCACTTCCAATAAAGGCCGCATTAGCTAGACTTGTTTATTTTAATATAATTTTTATTGTATTTTATTTTAAGCAAGGTTAGAGGCATGGATGATGGTGCGATAAGGAGAAGTGGAAGGGGGTGGATGTGCAGGGATCTTCTTGGAGTGGTTGTGCCCAGGTAAGAGGGGATGGAGCCAGAGTGGCCTGAGGTGACAGAGGCCAGTTGGCCGCACCTCAGCCTGGTAACCCCAAGGTGACAGAGGATGTTGGGATGCACCTCAGCACGGAGGACTGAGGTGACAGAGGCTGGTGCACTGCACCTTGGCCCAGTGTGCCCAGAAAGGCCATCCATCTAGATAGGACCATTTGGAGTTGGTATGGCCATATATGGGGGTGTAGGTTTAGGGCTGGTGGCGGGCTGGGCCTTGGGAGCCCCATCTGTTACACCACCCAACTAAGCTGATGCCCCAACACCCTGCCTCTCCACTTTAGTCCATTTCTACAATTATGATGATATTGTCATGAAGAGTATGACTGCCTAAGAGCCGCCCAACCCCCCCTCACCTTCTGCCATGGTGGGTTAGTAATTTCCACTCCCTTCCTGGGTGGGGTTTTTTGTTTTGGTTCTGTCATTCCATTCATTTGTTTGTTCAATTCTTTTTCTCTTTGCTTATTGGTAATGTCCATCCCCTGGTTGGTGTACCTCAAATGAATTTTAAGTTTAAATATAATATATTATATACTACAAATTATATATACTTTATATTATAATATATTGAATTATTATATATACTTTATAATATATAATATATAAAAACATATATATAACTAACATATATTATCATATTTAATATATTATAGATATTATATATATATATTATATATATATGATATATATTACATATATTTACATACTTTGTATGACTGTAGATATAATTGTATGTAAGTGTGCATGACTTTCTTTTCTTGCAGTCATACATGAATACAAAATTAAAAGCAATTATTTTGCAAGGAAATTATTTTTTACCTTTTAGTGTGACTATTTTTTTGTTCAATTATTTGATTTTTTTTACTTTATATCTTTGACTTTTTAATTTTAACTTTTTATTTTTTTCTCTTTAAGAAAAGCAAGTTTTAAAAAAATATGTTTTGATTTTCTACTTTTTAGTCATACTTTAATTAATTTATTATTATACATTGCATAAGTTAAAATAGTAGGGTGATTTAAATTTTCTAAGAAAAATTATATATTGAAATTTATCATATGTTTATAAAATGTTAAACAAATTTATTTAAAGTTTACTGTACAGATAATTAAATAGTGAAGTTTTTGATTATTAAGATACAATTGTAAATTGAAAATTTTTTTCTTGTCGCTTATATACATTTTTAATTTACATCTAACATAAAATATGTTATATTTTCACTTGAAGTTTACTGATATTTTATTTACTTAATTAAGTATCACAATTTTTGTCAAATGTTCTTATGAGTTTTATTAATGATTTCTCATTTGATCCATCTATGATAATGCATCGTTATTGCAAAGTTTTCTTTCAGTTAATCTGGAGTTGTCCAATTTTCAAATCCTAAGTTCAATGAGATCTAACTTGGATAAGGTTGACATACACTTGACCTTCAGTAAAGAGCTTTAGACCCAGATAAAGAACTGTATAGTCCACAGTGCTGCCTTGCATTTTATGGACAGTTGATGCCCATGATAAAATTAATGGCAACATTCATCGTTCAGTAGTTTCATAGCTGTACATGACAGGAAATTGAATGGCTTTTGGCTGTATTATGTGAGATCCATCTCTGCTCTGGAAGTATTGAATTACACTTCCAATGGGGCAGGTTGTATCTTGAAGTTACACTGGGCAGATTCTCCAAAAATGCAATGAAGTAAATAAGAAAATATAGGTTAAACTCGACCTAATTTTTATTTTGAAAAGAGGATATATTTATAGGCTTTTTTATGGTTTCTAATCTATCATAGTGAATTAATCTTTGCACAATTAAATCTTCAATCAGTTGATTGGGATCTGATTGATCATCAACTTTGATAGATTGTGATAGATTGCTCGCTCCTTCTGATGATGTCAGGGGAATTGAGGAAGGGGATTTTTCATAGATATGCAAATTTGGTGAAATCCCAACACTTTCCCCCTCAAGATTTGATTGCGGTGGAGGAAGACTTCTTAAAAACCTAGGATGAATACAATTTACCACAATGCCAATATCACTATGAACAATCAAATATTCTAATCCTTTTTAAAATATAGCTCTATAAGGACAAGACCAATTAGTTCCCAGTTTTTCAGTCCATCCGCCTGGCTGAGAATGATAATACATAACATAATCTCCAATATGATATTCAGGTAAGACTGGTTTATGTTGATTGCTTTGTAGAGTCTCCCTTTGAGTGGTGGTTTCAATTGAATTCATTGCTTGAGCCTGGAGGCGGATAATATCATTAGCCAAATTTCTCATAACTAAATCAGAACTTTCTGGGATGCTTTCTTCAAGGATAGTCTGAACACTAGAAGGGACTGAAGGATTTCGCCCATATATACACTTAAATGGGGACATCTTGATAATGCGGTGATAGCTTATCTGATAAGCAAACAAGGCACTAGGTAAATAAAAATTCCACCAAGTCAGATCAGTCAAGGCCATTTTCCT
>JAKSZP010012742.1:0-20685 GCA_022478985.1 Massospora cicadina
GTTTCAGTCTTACCAGTACCTGATTAAATGCATCCGCAAGATCTAACTTTTTAAAAATGGTGCAACTGGTAACCATTGGGAGAATATCCTCCACCAAAGGCATCAGATACAGATCAGGCTCAGTGACTACGTTCAGGTGTTAGAAATTCGCACATGAGTATAGTTTGCCACTTACTTTTGGCACAAATAATACAGGAAACACAACTGGCAACTTAAAAAGGCTCAATCAATCCTTTGTCTAACATTTATTTCACATGGCCCTCCAATTCTCCTTTTGCTCATTGGTTAATAGAGTATACTGGACATCCCTAGGGAAGTTCTGACCCCTCTTTAAACTGGAATGAAAATGCAAAAAAAACAGTAGGGGAAAAAGGTGAGTTCCTATAGACCAAATACACCCACAAAGTCACAATATTCATCTGGTAACTCTCCTCCTGCATTTCACCCATTTTTCTGAATCTATTTGGAACATCACTTCCAACCACCATCTTTCACCTCATCAGAGGCCTCATCCAAAGATTCAAAGTAATTGTATTAAATGAAAAATCAACCTGGGGCTGGAACTGATTCCACCACTGCATCCCCAATACCACAGCGATACCAGATTCCTGATTGCACAGAAACCCTTTTTGAACCAAAACAAGTTCTACCAAACAGCTACCTGAGGCTCCAAACGCCATGAGGGAGCCCTCCTCGACCTGCCAGTAAACACCACCTCAGGACCCTTCTGCATTTTCAACTTCAAACTTTCTGCCAGGGCGAATATCACATAGTTTTTCTTGGCCCCTGTATTCACCAGGGCCAATACCTTCTCCTTCCAACCTTGTTAATATAACTTCACCATAATAAATAACTGAGGATTAAGTGAAGAAGTAGATTTGATTTTCAAAGCATTCTCAGATTGCAAATCTGTAGGTAAGGTAGGTTTGGGACCATTATCCTTCCCGTGTCCCTGACCTCCTGTTCTCCCTGACTCCTCAACGTTTCCATGACAGAACCCTCCATGAATATTTCCAAAATTTCTTGGTGATCCCTGCCAACCTCCTTGACCTCTAAAAACCACTGCAGGTGACTGTCCCCTTCCTGGAGACATAGAATTTTTCCACCAGCTTCTTGCCAAGGGCAATTGTTTCTCAGCCTGTACTGCCAACGCAATTTCCTCAGCCAACATACCCTGAACTTTGGCAGCCGCCATAGCTGCCAACCTATCCGCTTGCAACCCCTGTCAAAACATTTTCAATAATTGTGAATCTGAAACTTGTGCTTCTTTTGATAAAGGTTGAAAAAACTGCACATATTTTCCAACCAATCCATGTCCCTGGCTTACCGTCAACAAAGCCAACCACGCTTATCCTGCGCCTCATCTGGACAGGCGGCCTGATTGATCCAATTTACAGACTCATCCATGGAACCTGGAAGACAACCTTGCTCCTCAATCAGTTCTTGCACCTACCTCACCAGGTCTGATGGTAATGCCTCCACAATTTGTGTAATCTGCAGTGAAAAAGGGGACTCTCCTCCTGTCGCTTGAACCAACTGTGCCTGAACTTGAACTTGTGACACCACCTGATGAATTTTATCCAAAGCTTCTATGGGCAATGCTGCCCGACCTTTTGAAGATTTAGATATTACATGGCTCTCCACCATCTCCACAGGTCTCAAACCAAATATCTGAACCACCTCTCTTGTCATAAATGTTAATGAGAAACTCACCATCACCACTGTTAAGGTATGGAAATACCATCTATCCCCTTCTGGGGCCACCACCTCTTCTTGGGGCCCCCACAAGACTGACAAAATTGTATTTGAGTTGCATCTAATGTAACAGGCGGGCTTGCACCAATATGCCATGAAGGATTGGGTAGTAAGAGCCATATTTCTGACAAAACTAGGGACAGGCACGCAGAAGCCCATCCTAAACCCTCACACCATGCCTTGTCATTGCCACATATTCCCGCACCACTGTTCCCACAACGCTGCACATTAATAGCAGGGTCTGGCTCCATGAGAGGGCTGAGAATGATGTCAACGCCACTCCAAGCTCACTAGTTGATCTCTTCACTTTAATACAATAATATAATTTTATTAAAATAATATTTATAATAGCAAGCAATTTAATTGAATTTTCTGATTCTTAGAAGATGCAACTGGCCATTCAGGCCCCAACCATCCCCTAGTAAATAGCACTCTGCTAGTTTTGTAATAAACTCCATCCTATGGTAGGATCTCTTGAACACCATCAAACACATCACTTGCAAAGACTTCACTCCATCAGATCATCATCCATGCCATTTGTAACCCTGACGTCATATTCTCTCATATGCATCTCAGTCTCAGAACATCGATTCTCTCACCCTTGATTGCACAACTCCCCATCTGACTTACTACCACTCTGAATTTCTTGAATCATCCTCTGACACTTTTCTCCTATTTAAGGCCCTTCCTATAAAAGCCATGTTTGGATCAAGTGCATCCTGATCTGTTACACCAGGAATTTTTTTCTGAACTTTCAAAGCATGACAATGTAAGCGCAATGTAGCCATTGGACCAATGACAACATCACAATGTTTTTAATCACAGGCTTAATTGTAATTGAACGCTGCTTTCTTAAGATCAATTCTCATTCTTGTTGAGTCTACCATGAGCATTCAGCTTCATGTCATGCTTTGATCTTTAGATGTTATAGCAGCTATTAAAGTAGAAGCTCTTGCTCAAAGATCTGCAACTTATACGTTGTGCTGTTGAAATGTTTTGACAGCTCTTAAAGTAGAAGCTCGCACTTGTAGGTTTTCACCTCATTTGCCTCACTCTTCAGATGTTTCAGCAGCTCTTGAAGTAGAGGCTCTGATCTAGTAAGTTTCCCAGCATGCATCTCGTTCTTCATATTTTTCAAAAGCTTTACTGGCTGACAGTTGCTGCGCATGTCTGGTTAATCTTCCAATGGTTGTTTTTTTGGATGGCATTTTAAAATAATTTCCAGTATTTAATGTCTGGTGTTGGATTTTAGGTTTTGTAAAGATGCTCGCTGGTGCATTAATGCACCTAAACTCCAACAATCTGATTCAGGGGAAGGTTTTTCACCACTTGTAATAAAAATAATAAACCTTAAAAGTCTAATTTTTATACATTTTTTATAAAGTGCAATATTGTAGGCTAAGAAACGCCCTATTTGTAAGTTGATTCTTGGATTTACCTTAACTCAATGCTTAGACCAAGATAGATATCAATTCAATGTTAGCTTCAAGCCAATTAGGAAACATGAACGTTTGGCCTATTGGAGCTCTCAAATCTTGGCTTACTTTGATGGAATGCAAATGGAGAGTTGAGAGTAGGGGAAAAAGTCCATGAGGTAATGATATGGTATATTTAAGCCAACCACCTTGGGAATATACCAACATCCATTTTTATATATAGACAAAATTCTTAAATTTATGCTTATTACTATGTTAGCTTATCATTTTTTAGTTTTACTTACAACTGCACTATTACCTTTAAGTATATAAATAGTTTAAATGATAAAAAGTAATTAAATAAAAGTGATTGTGTCAGAATTTGAACAACTGACCTTTATAAAATTTAAGTTTAAAGCCAAAAGATGAGCCAATTAAGCTAGAGGGGTATTTATAAAATCAATTAAGTTTTTTCTTTAATTTTGATTTAGATTGACTTGCTAAATAGCCAAATGCCACTAATCACTTAAAAAAACCATAAAAAATCAAATCAACCAAATACTAAATTGCTAAGCTATAACAATATATCAAATATCATTGAAAATATATAAAGTTTTTACTTCTTGCAGATAAAACTCCTTATTTTACTATGAAAAAGTAATTTTTAAAATTCATAAACCTTCTCCATAAAAATATTTATATGTTCTAACTTTTATGATGATTGGTCAAGTGGTGTCAGAATTATAAGTCTCAGATATATATAGATATATATTTATTTATTTGAGGCAAGCTGACCAGGGGATGGACATTACTGAAACTAAAACTAACTAAAAACTAAAATAACTACTTGATTTAAACAAAACGCCCTAATGATCTGATTGAATGAATGAATAGAAAAACAACCAACCAGGTGGGCAGCGGAAACTGCTTATCCCTTCATGGTGAAAGGGGAGGGGGGTTAGGGGGCTCATCTTTGGCAGCCTCTTCAGCAGCCACTTCTTCCTCCCATATTAGAGTGTGTGTCACAGCTGACAGTAATGGCGTTGGGGCATCTGTGGCATGGGGTTCAATATCACTGATAATTGGAATTTCATGGAAATTGCCAGCTAGATAAATGGCACTAAGATATTCAGTTAAAGCTTTTTCAGCTTTGATGCGGGCGTCTGGGAGGAAAAAAATATGGCAATGTTGGTTTGGGTTATCTTTGCTTTTGGTCTCCGTGCTATAGTTGCCATGTTCTGGATAGCATCAATTGCATTTTTGTATAGCTGGTTTACCATGATTTTACTTTTTGGAGTTAAGGTTGCAGGGATAACAGGAGGTGGAATTCCTCCTGTGAGCATCACTACTGATTTAGTGACAGCTTTATGCAGGGGATGACAATCTGGTGTTGCAGCTGCTTTGACTGCAAGCTGGTAATCACTGCAAAATGATTTGGCATTTGGCTGTGGGGTATAAAGTCAAGGGGGGTATCCGGTGTCCCATTCTGCATTAACAAACCACTCAATTTGCAGAGATGGTTCTTCAATGAGCTTACCTGATTTGTCAATTTCAGCCAATAATTCCCATGGGTTTTGGTTGAATTGGATTGGGGAATCAGCGTACAGTTGAGGTTTGGTTGAATTATTTGAGGAAGCATGGGATCAAACTGGGATCCAATCTGATGCTTGATTGGAGGAATTATTTATGGCATTGGGGTGAGGAGGAGCTGATTGGTGGCTGCAGGTGCAGCTGCAGCAACAGGCTTTGGGGGTGGGGGAGGTAGGATTGTGCCCCATACCAGAAATTGTACAGGGTGGGCAGCAGATTGGATGTCAGTGGATGAGTCATCTGATCTACCAGAAGTGGTTGAGGAGGGGCACTTGCATTTTGAGTGGTTTAACTCAAAACATGACAGACAGATCATCTGCCCACCCTTGACACGGGCCCAAAATGGATGGTCAGGCGCTGAGGGAATAATGGTGTGTGGTGGAATTGACACCGCGATTTTATTAAATTCAGGGCTGATTGTGGCATATGCCTGAGGCCCAGCAAGTCGTGTGGCACCATTTGGGACCACAAATTGTAAGATGAGGTTGGAGCCATAGGCTGTAAAACCATCCATCAGCTCCTGGTGGAGCACTTCAGGGGGGAGGTGGGTGGGCAAACCAGCAAACTGAACCACCAAAGTGGTGTCTGCTGGGAGCCAAGTCCGAGTTATGGGGAGAGGGGTGCCATGGAATACCAGGGGCACAGTTGCTGCAGTGGCAGCATCATCTTTGCAGGTGAAGCTGATGTCAAAATACCCCTTATAGGGGCAGAAATCAATAAAACTGGCGGGTGTCATCACCGCCTGTACCATTTTGATAATGGCTTGGTCATGGTATGGGAATAGTTTCCCATATTCAACCCTTAGGCTGTAGCACATGGTGCTCTGGGGGAGCACTAGGAGGCAGTGAGGTATCGCTTGGGTATGAGCAAGGTGGGCATCTAGGTCCTTGGGCAGAATGAAATGTCCCATAGGTTTGGAATGACTGGGTGAATTAGTCCTAGCATGTTTTCCTGCCAGATGGAAAATGGTGGGGGGAGTTTCACCGCTACCCCTATGCTGGAGCAGCTGGCAGAGAATCTGAGGACATCAGAGCAAAACTACAATGGGTGAATTCAATTTGTTTTATAAATTTGTTTAATTTGGCTCATAAAGTTACACCAAGTGGAAAGAAAGATTATATAGATATATATACCAACACCCATTTGTATATATATATAGGGGGTAGTTATCCTGGCAGGGTAAATTCTGCTTCCACCCAAGTTCATAATTTGTTTAATACAAGTTTGAAACCTTAATGGTTAGAAAAATTCTCTATGCCATATATTTATCCCAAGGTTGACCTACCTTAAATACTTTTTTATATATAGATATATTATCTTATAAACAAATATTGATAAACTATTTGTATCAAATCAGTTGATTTTATTAGTCAAATGATACTAAATTTACTGATCATTACTTACAGTAATTCATTTATTAGATTTAATGATTTCATTTTTCAATGTATGCTAAATTTACTAATTACCATCTTTCAATATATTGTTTACTAAATCTGGTTGCTTTTACAAGTCAATCTGTGGTAGATTTACTGATTGCAACCTAAAATAATTCATTTTATCAAATTTTGATGAGTTTATTGATCAAATTAAGCAAAAATGATAGCCAACTATAATGATTTAAGCTCATCCTGCTATGATCTCATACTTGCCTGGATTTTGAACTACCCTCAGCCATAGGAAATATGTCATATCAAGAGGGCTTCAAAGCTAATTTCTTCACCAATGCCAGAATAAATTTTATTTGGAGTTGTATTAGTCTCACAATCATCCATTGCTTCCAGTATATTTTAATATACTTACTAAATTAATGGTCAGATACTGTACCAATACTTACAGAAGAAAAATGAGACCTAAGTTGGAGCATTTTCTTTTTTGAAGAAGATGATCATCTAAATTGGTCTGGTATTTTTAGAGTTATTTGCAAACAAACGTAGAAAAAATACATACAAGTTGAATTGAGAACCTTCTTTTTTTTAAAGTTGGTTATAAAAATTTTGGTGGAAAAAGAACCTCCTTTAAAAAAAGCTTTAAAAAGTATGAAATAATTGAGAAATTATGAATCCTCAATAAAACTCTTTTTCAAGTTGCCACCATATTTTAAACTGACTTATAATAGCCATTTATAATTTATATACTCACTACTGTATATTCTAAGTTGCATATGGCTTACACTTGGACCCAAAACAATATAGGCTTTAGTTTGTATTTGTGAGCAAAATTCTATAAATCAGGATAAAAGATGGCGCTGACTTCAAAAAAAGTTTTATTAAGGATTTATAATTTCTTGATTAGTTCATACTTTTTAGGCTTTTCAAAGAAGGTTCTTTTTTCACAATTTTTTTAAAAAAGAGACTTTTTTACAAAAACTTTACTCCCAGTTCTTTTCCCCCCAAAAAAATTAGTGCATTTTTAAAGTGTCTCTTTTTCTAATTTTATTAAAAAATTACTATCTCTATATATACTTTTTGACCCCTTACTATTTTTCTATAAAAAACATACATACAGGTCAAATTGAGAGCCTTCTCCTTTTTCAAAGTTGATAATAGTTGCATTGATAGATTTACCTTTGCATCTAAAATTAGATAAATTTCAATAGATGATTAGTAATCAAATGTTAAATGCTAGAGCTCAATGTGAGGTGGTATAGCAATGGATCATGATACAGTAATTATCATCTAATTATATAAAATCTACAGTATTTTAGCTTATATTAGCACAATTTCACCAGTTTTCATATAATTATCTCAATATTATTTCTCAAAGGTGTTTTTATTAGTGTGAAATATCTCCTTATAACTTTATCAAAATTAATGTTTGAGATGCCATTTTGAAGATTATTTATCTCTATGGTAAAAAATAAGACAATCATTATTTTCTTAGTAAAAAAAGTTTCATATGTAACAAATGAAACCTCTATATGTTTTGGATGGTATTTGCTATATTGTTATGGCTGAGCAGTTTGGTATTCACTATATTTGATATTTTAAATGGTTTTGTTAAGTGGTTAGTAGTCATTTAGCTAATTAGCAAGTTAGCTAATCAAAACTGGGTTGAAAACACAATTGATTTTACAATACCTCCTCAAGCATAATCAGCTCAGTTTTTGGCTTAAATTTAAATTTTATAAGGGTCAATTGTTCAAATCCTTGCACAATAACTTTTATTTAGTTACTTATATCATTTTAACTATTTATATAGTTATAGCTAATATTGCAAGTGTGAGTAAAACTAAAAAAATGATGAGCCAACATAGTGATTCATCCAGTTTACAACCTCATAAATTGATTTTGAGGAAAAAATACAATAATTATGTTAATTAGAAATCTTAACGCTAAACAGGGATTAAATAATGGTACAAGGTTAGTGGTAACTCACTTAGGCAAGTACATCATCACTGCTATAATTGTTTATTTCAATAAAACTGTGTTCATACTCCATATTAACCTTACACCTTCTGATCCTGCTATGCCTTTCCAAATGATAAGAAAAAAATCCCTATAAAAGTAGCTTTTGCTATGACCATTAACAAAGCATAAGATCAAATGCTTTAAAGGGCATGATTATATTTACCAAAACCTGTTTTTTGCATAGATAGTTATATGTGGCTTTTTCACAAGTCCATATGTTTAAGGATCTCTTTGTTTGTGTTAAAGATTTATATAGTAAAAAGTAAAGATGATCATGTTTAACATCCAACATTATTTTTAAAGAAGTTTTTTTAAATTAATTAAAAAATAAATATGTATATAATACTGTATATAATATTAATATTATCTACAATAAGACTGATTTTGTTACTATTTTCTATAATAAAATATTGTGGATTAATAAATATTTACATTCACTTATTTCTACTTTATTATATTATTTAACTGACCACTAACAGTGAAGAGTATTCACACAGGTTACCTAGTATCATATAAAAGTATTCAAGGTGGGTTAACCTTGGGATAAATATATTACACCAAGATTTTTCCTGGCCAGTACAGGTATTGAATTTGTACTGAACAAAACCTGCACTAGAGTGGAAGCAGAAATTACTCTACCAGGCTAACCATCCTTTATATAATATCATAAAGTGAAAATTTTTAGAAATTTTGCATAAAACAGATATAATGCTTATCTATAAGCTAGTTTGATTTAAAGCAATAATATCACTACTTAGTTTAATAAAAATGCTTAGTTTATAAAACCTAAAAATTTTAAGAGTTTAATTTATTAAATTAATTTAATTTGTCTCTTTAAAAAAGAATAAAAATGTTTATTATAGAAACAAAAAATACACATATAAATAAATTGTTTAAATTTAGTTTTTTTAGATAATTTAAATAATAAATAAGATTAACTAATTAAAGTGATTGCGCCAGGACTTGAATATGCAACCTCTAGCAACTTTTTTAGTCAAAAGCAGAGCCAATTATGCTACGCGAGATTATAAAAAGTAATTTATAATTTATTTGTCAAAGCCCACTCACTCACTCATCACTGTATCTCAACAATGACAAGGCCTAGAAAGATGAAACTTAACATAGATATTTATTAGATACTGTAGATGTTCAATAAGGAAGGATTATTTAATTTTCATAGTAAATAAAAAGTTTTATATGTAACAAGTTAAAATTTTATTTTTTGATGAAAATCCATATATTGTTACGGCTGAGAAGTTTTTTATTCGGTTGATTCGATAGTTTAAATGGTTTTGGGGTTGGTGGTGTTGGGTTGATTAATAAGCTTAACGGTTTAATAAAGCATTTAGTGATTGGTTGATTCAATAAGTTAAATGGTTTTGATAAGTGGGTGGTGATTTTGGTTGATTTGATAGGCTCAATAGTTTCAGATAAGTGATTGATGGTTTAGATAACTTGGCAGGCTTAATTAATTTTAGCTAAGTAGTTGAAGGTTGGAATATTCAAAAGTTAATGGTTTCTGAACTTATTGATGGCTATTTACCAATATAAAAACTAAAATAATTGATTAGATCATCTGGTAATTTATAAACACCGTAGAGAAGCATGGGTATCTGGATACTATCTAAAATATAAAATATAGAATACCCAATTTGAATCATCTGTTTATTAACCTGAGCAATGCTGGGTAAACCACTATCTACTTAATAAATCACTTTCACTGACGTACTGACTGAAATCTGAAACCATCAGTCTAAGTTCAATCTATTTAGGCGAGTGGGTGAGAATTGGCAAATATTATCGAATAATTCACCAAATTGCTCACCCGAAACAAAACAAAATCAGCATTAGAGTTTTAAGTAGATTATTAGATTAAGTAGATTTAGGATAACCAGCTCACCAGCACGAGGGCAACAGCGAAGCTGTTAGTCCGAGTGGCTCAAACGTAGTGCTGCCACAGCCTTTAGGCTGTCAGTCCGAGCTCATAAATAAACCCTAGCAATGCTGGGCAACTCTATCTCTATATCTGCAAGACAATGGAACAACAAAAAATGTTATATTCCACAAGCATTTTGAAATTAGACATATTAGAAATGTGTGCTTTCTCTTTTTCCATTAAACCAGACTGAGCCACAGCAATGCGTGGCTGGATACAGCTAGTTATTTATATGAGTTAAAATCTGATTATTGACTTAATTTTACATTTATTAAATACAAAAGCAATTTAATCAGGATTTGAACACATGAATTTTAGTAAACTTTACGTTTACTCAAAAGCTGAGCCGATTATGCTAGATGATTTATTTTTAAAATCGATTTCATTTTCATTAAAATTTTGATTTAGATTTATATATTTCAGATTAAATTGTTAATTGGGCTCGCATTGACTTGGGTTGAGCCCAATTTGAAGTATCAGGGATTGACCCTGATAATATTTAATATTATTTTACTAATCTGAATTGATGCCGGCAACTGTTAAGTCAAGGATGTTGAAAATCTCATAATCAATCGGGTTGCGGCGAAATCCTATCTCAATGCTAAAAACCTATCAATTAACTATTCGGGGCATTTCCAGCTATTATACCAAGGTATCTGAAAATCCTGAGCGAGCGAATGATGTTTCCGCCATCAATAAATTAGTTCAAACTATCAGGAATGGTCCCCAATTTGGTATTGAACCCATATCAAACCCTATAGTTACTGGCAACTTCAAGCCAAAAATAACCGATTCTAATATATAATAATAGTAATATAAATCTCACCCTATCAGCAATCAATGCTGATATCTTCCTTACCCTATGCAATTATTGCTTAGCTCCCAAATTCTCCCTTTCTGATCCACCCTTAACCTCAAGGTCCTATAAATACCTCGAGGCTCAATTTAAATAAACCTATCATTTCCCTTGCCTTCTTAGTTCCTCAGTAGCATTTTTAGGCCCTTGGTCTATTATCTTGCTGGGGGCTTTGGAGCTATGACTCAATAACTGGCCAGTTAAGAGTTATTCCCTTGTCTCCTGACACTCCCCTACTCCCATGATGAATAGAGTTGAGTCAGCATTTTGTGGCATGCATTAAGGGCTCTGGTGCAAAGCTTGGCAAAAGAAACTTTCAGCTTTGTATCTAGGCTCATATAGTATATAAGAGGTCAGCTTGTTAGCATTTGTTGCTACTTCTGATCCATGCTTGCAGTCTATTTACCCTTTACTGTTAGTCTTTTATAACCTTTATTACTAAGGAGGGACTTAGCTATCTGTAACTTGCTAATATAGACTTACATGTTCTCCTATTTCTGATAGAGCTAGACTAGTACTCTAATATATGAGATAAAAATATTATTTTTATAAATAATAATTTTTGGATATAGCTTTTTTACTGATATATGATATATATTTTATTAGAGCTGTTAGGCTAGCTTAGTAACTCTAGCTATAACTTTATTTCTGTCATATATAGCTTGCTGTCATCCTTTTTATACAGATAATGAAACTCTTTATATATATTAAATATTTTTCAGTAAGTTACTTTATAAGTTAACTAGTAGGTAGTATATCTTTGCTAATATATTATAAATAACTGCTAGACCAAGTTACCCAGTGATGCTAGGGTTTATAATTTATCTTATGATTTGAGATAATTATTTTAGTTTTTATATTATAGATAAACTACCAACCCACTTAGCTAAGGCCTTTGAATATACCAAGTTGACCTATCACCAACTTCTTGGTAGAGCCAAACTGAATATATTGAATCAACCAAAAACCACCACTCACTTACCATAACCAATTACCCTATTGAACCAACTAATTAATAACTGCTTGTTAAGCCATTGATCCCATTAATTAAACAACTGCCAAATATTTTAGTAAAATCATTAAAAAGTGAAGCTATTGAATTAAATAAATCTTAAACTGCTCAGCTAAAACATTATATAATAATTATTACAACTATATATAATTTTTACTTCAAATATATAAGCACCTTTCTATTATAAAAATAAGATCTGGCTTCATAGTGCATATGGACACTCTTCTTCCCATCTATATTTAAAATTTCAAAGCTTTACATGCCATAGTTTTGATTGGGCATCACACACAGACAATTGCTTTTGTATTACTATATAGATTTAGGTTAAGCTATTTGAGTACCTTAAAATATGACTCTTCTCATTATAACCTTATATTAAAAGAATAATTTACAGTTTTAAATATCATTTTTTGTTCTTGTGATAGAAATTGTGTATTATGCTAAAATAAAGACAGACAATCAGATTTTATAAAGCATTTAATAATAATAAATACTCTAACATTTAATTTTGTGATAATACCCTTTAAGCTGATTAAACTTGATACTGAAGTTAGATTTTAAAATGGACTTTAATATACCTGTGCTTCACTATGGTGTTTATAGATTACCAGATGATTCTAAATTTATTTTAGTTTTTATATTTGTATATAGCCATCAGTAAGTTCAGAAATTATTGAACCTATCAAATTTTCCAGCATCCAACCACTTAGCCAAAATTAATTAAGCCTGCCAAATTAACTAAATTATCAATCACTTACTTAAAACTATTAAAATCATTAAATCAACCAAAAAATAAACCACCACTCAGCAAAAACCAATTGTTAAACTTACAAAACAGCCAAAAACTACCAACCACTTATCAAAAGCTATAATAAGATCAAATTAAATGCATTTGAAAAATGCTCACCTGAATTGCTGCATAATTATCAATAAAAATTATATATTTTAGATTTACTAGCTGTACTCAGCCATGAGTTGCTGTAGCTCAGTCTGGTTAAATGGAAAAGAAAGAAAAGACAAAACATATGTTTCTAGTAGTGAAATTTATCTGGCATTGATCAGGTTTATTTATAAGCTCACACTGACTGGCTATAGGCTGTGCCAGTACTACTCTTGAGCCACCTGGACTAACAGCTTCACTGTTGCCCTCATGGTTGATGAGCTGATTATCCTAACTTTACTTAATCTACTTAAACCTCAAACACTGATTTTTATTTAGTTTTGAGTAAGCAATTTGGTAAATTATTTAATAATATTTGCCAATTCTCACCCACTCACCCAGATAATATGAACCTATTAGACTCAAAAGTTTCAGATGTCAGTCAGTACATCAGTCAGTCAGTCAAAAAATGTGTTTTAAGTAGATATAGAACTGTTATTAAAAAGTGTCTAAGGTGGGTCAACCTTGGGACAAATATACCACACTGAGAATTTTTCTAGCCAGTACAGGTTTCAAACTCAAAACCTGCACTAGGGTGAGAGAAGTTTTACCTGCCAGGCTAACCACCCTTCAGAACTGTTGTTAAAATTTTTATAATTTTTTAAAAATTAGCATATTATTATTCCCAAACTTTCTAAAGTACTTGTGCCAAGTTTGGTAATTTTTGGTTATTTGATCATGAGATAATAAATCAAATAAATGAACTAACATGATACTTTTGTAAACAAAACCATTAGGCTAATCCTTTTTGATAGCCAATTTAAAACAGATTTTTTGTGGGTTTAAAGTTTACCAGATGATCCTAATCAATTTTTTATATTGTTAGATGGCTATTGATAAAATTAAGAAATCAAATTCTGTTGCATTTGTCAGAAAATTTCTGCCTTGACTTCAGTATAAAAATGTTTTGGTGAAGAATAACCCCAAACTAGCAAATACAATCAGACTATTATATGTCTGAGCCCATACTAATATTAATTTAAATGGTAATAATGTCAATTCTCACTGCCCTGGGTTCTGCTTGCTTAACTCTGGGGCTTTTGAACTTGGGATGCAAAGGGGGTAATCTGTTGCACATTTTGACAAAAATTAACTTGACTTAAACTTTCTAAGAGAGCTGTAAACTTGAAACTTGCACGCCAAATGTGCGTCTTCTTTATTATTAAACCTGTGTAAATTGGATTCTTCTCTTGACCCAATGGAGCTTATCTCAACCTCCTTTCCTGCAAGCCTAACCTTACAAGGAGTCCTTTTCAAAGCGATTGTCTTCAACTGTAGTGCACTCAAAACTGGTTACTTGAAGTTGCTACTTTTCACTTATTTTCAGTTAAAGTGAAAAACTGAATAAAGGGCAAACTTAGGATTCTGTGAAATAGACTGTTTATTTTAGATAAAAACTTAGTATTTTTATACTAAATACTAAAGAACCAGATATAAATAATAAATTGAGGGATAAATTGAATAGTGGATTAAGAAAATATTGTATCTTCTTCAGGAACCTGGTGAAATCTCTTCAGTTGATTTCTCTCTTGGGCATTCATTTTTTTCTAATTTCCAAATTCATGCACTGGGGCAATGTGTGGAGCCTTCAGCATCAAGATCATCAGCTCTGTGGCTCCTGTGCACTTCAGTGAAGTACAAATTTTCATTATCAGTAAACTTAATTTCTGTTTGTTTGGTGGCACCGTTTTCTTTTCTTTTTGTTTGATTTCCTTTTCAGTGCACAGTTTTTCACCTAGATTGTTCTTTTCCTTTTCTGAGTTACATGAACAAATGTTTTCATTTGGGGAGCATATCTTATTTGGAGTTTCATCATCACAGTTTTGCCTTTCTTTGGAGATTGTATTGGTTATTATTTTGGCCATGACATTATTGCCATTTTCATGGCCAATTTTATTTATAATATTATCATTTTTGTGGCCAATTTGATTTGGAATATTATTTTTTTGAGGCTAATTTTATTTGTAATATTACCATTTTTGGAGCTAGACTTATTTTGGTTTAATAATTCTTGTGCTTCATTCAGTATTTCCTTGATTCTATGAGGGGTTAAAGATTTACCAATTTCATGTTGTACCAAATCTGCAACACTACCCCTTTCAAGATGAGACTGAAGGTAGGATCTAAGGTGTCTTGCATGGACTCTGTTAAACATAATATTGATGGAATCATCTTGGATGGAGTATTCATGTCCCCTCTTGGCCAGTATAGTTGATGGTCCAGTCAAAATGGCTTGAAGCTCTTCAGGCTGGCCTCCACAAATGTGATAAAATAATAATTTATCATTATCTTCAAATTCTGGAAGTTTGGCATGTCTCTGACTATCTTTCTGTCCTTTTGAAATACTGTGCTCGATGTTTTGCCCAGCTTATAGTTGTATGCATATGAGCTCATCAGCCAACTATTGCTGATAGTTACCAGGGGGTAAGTTCTTTTGAACTGCAGCAATTATTGGAGCCAACAGGGTAGGCAAGGCGGCTTCTATCCCATAGAGAGCCTTGAAAGGAGACATCTCAATGACCCTATGGTAGTTATGTCAGTAAGCAAACAGTGCTGATGGTAAGAGGATATCCCAATTTAATTTGTAGTTAACTGCTATCTGCCTAAGGATCCCAGCTAACATCCCATTTACTCATTCCACACTTCTATTTAATAATGGTGTATAGGGGGTGGTGAAAAGCTGTTTTACTCCTACCAAGTCCATAAGTCTTCTCACTACTTCAGAGATGAAATTCTCCCATTATCCAATAGCAAGATCTGGGGACAACCGTGTCTTGTGATATTTGGTTGTAAAGGAATTAGGCAGTGGTCCCTGCGGTGTATGTCTTGATCGCCGCTGCCTAAATCCACTTTGTGAATTGGTCAATTGATATAATAACAAACTTGTTCCCGCTTGTGACAGTCAGTAGTGGTTCTACACATTGATAGATACATTGAAAAGGCGTGGATGGTGGGATTGGTGTAAACTCAAACTTTTTTCCAATGGTTCAAAGCTTGAACATGGTACACACATCACCAAGGCTTTGTGCATCTCATCAGTCATAGCCTCCCAATAGAACTGGTCCTTGAGATAAGCTAGGCTCTTCTGAAATCTTCCATGTCCCATATGTTTGTATGTCTCCATCACAACTTCCATTTGACTGCTAGGTCACACATAAGTATACCATTTCCCCTTAATGAACTTCTGGAGTTTTCCATCTACTCTTTGCATGTCCTTTGAACATCTTCTTAAAACTGGCTTGACTTCTTTGGTTTCTTCTTCCCATTCCTCTTCAGGTAATCCAATTAGGTCATAAAGTTGATTGCTCTCATGCACATGCAAATGGAACACAGGCAATCTTAAGAACCCATCTGAATTTAGGTAATTTCTTCCAGCCCTATGTATAATTCAAATTCATATCCTTGAATCTGAACAGCCCATCTGGCTAGTCTCCCATCAGGATCCTTCATGTTCCTGAGCCAGCGTAAGGATGCATGGTATGTTATGACTTCTATGTGAACTCCATATAGATATGGCCAAAAATGCTTCACTGTTTTAATCACTGCAAGACATTAGCGCTAAGTAACAGTGTAGTTTCTTTCCGCTTTGGTAAAGACCATTAAAAAGTATTCTAAGGATGGTCAATTTCCTCCTCATCTAGTTGTGCTAGTATTGCACCAAGTCCTACGTCACTGGTATTGGTGTATAGGTAGAAGGTCTTGTTGAAGTCTAGGTATGTTAGGATTGGTACCTCTACTGACTTCATTTTCAAATTGTCAAAGGCTTGGTCTTGCTTTAGTCCCCACTCAAACTTAGAGTCCTTGTTTAGTAGATATGTTAGGGGAGTAGGCAAGTCTTCAAATTGTGGAATGAACTGTCTTTATTAACCAATCATTCCCAGGAACACCTGGACATCCCTCATGCTCTTTGGATGCTCCATTTTTTTATTGCCTTCACCTTCCCTTCTTGATGTAAAATCCCCTGTGCACTGATATCATGTCCCAAGAACTCAAGTTTCTTCTTGAGAAAGGTGCACTTGCTCCATTTCAACTTAAGATTTGATTCTCTCTACTGTATGAACACCTCTCTAAGGTGCTCAATATGCTCTCTGAACGTTCTACTGAATACAGTTATATCATCCAGATAGATTAGGACACTCGTCATCTTTAGTTCTTTAAATATTCAGTCCATGGCACATTGAAAGATTTCCAGAGCATTTCAAAGCCCTTGTAGCATCCTGTTCAGTTCAAACAAGCCTTGGCTGCTAATAAAGACGCACTTTTCTGGTCTTCAGGTGACAGTTCCATATGCCAGTACCCACTGGCCAGGTCCACTGCTGAAAAATACTTTGAACCGCCCAACCATTTCAAGGCGTCATCAATTCTTGGAAGAGGGTAAGAATCTTTTTTGCTAATTTAATTTAAGTGACATTAGTCCATAACCACCCTGTGTGAGCCATCTTTCTTGTGCACCAATAGAAGTGGTAATGCCTGTGGACTTTTCAAGGGCCTTAACAAGCCAGCATCTGTAAGTTGTTGAAGATCCTTAGTGATGACCTCCTCTTCCATTTTTTGATTGGCAGTATGGCTTTGATTTGAAAGGTATAGCTGACCCTGTATCCATATGGTGTATCTCTCCTTTACACAGACCATAATCATTTGGTCCTTAGCTGAAAATATCTTCAAACTCTTTCAATAAATCATCCAGCTCTTTCCGTTTTTCCTCTGTCACATCAGCAAATCCCAATTCGTCTAATACTCTAACAGTGTGTACTGACTCAATGGTATCACAATTGGCTAGTTTTGTGAATGCCACAACTTGTCCTTTCTCAATTCGTATAGATTGAGTGGTGATGTTCTCCAGGAGGATAGTCACTTTACCCTCATAACTAGAGACAAAAAATTCATATAGCACTCGTGGCTCCTGTTCACATACTCCTTCTCAGGTGTATATTACAAGTACAGTGTTATGGGGGATCTTCACACTTATGGCGGTATGCATAACTCTTTGTTCTCCTGGTCAAATCTCCATTGCCTCATTGACACTCAAGGGTAGCCCATCCTCAGCGCACACTGAAGCAGGTAGTTGCTTAACACCTTTTTTGCAAAGTATGTATTGCACTAGGTAGATTGATTGCTCAGTTTCAACCATACATGTCCGCTGCTTCCTTGATTTCAGGTCTTCATCCTTAAACACAAGGGGCATCTGGTAGTTTAGCAGACTCACAGTGCTGCTAACAGAGTCAATCTTTGTTCCAAACTCTAATAAAATTGTGTGCCAATAAGGAAGTCATAGTGGTCATTGTCTAAAACCACTGCAGGGGCAATGAGTATCATGAATCCAAAGCGTAGGGGTAAGGCAGAGTAAGCCCCTAATGCACATGTGGCGTCAGGTCCTACTGTCTGATATCTCACATGGTAGTCAATGTCCAGCATGAATTTCAGCTTCTTTATCAATTTTGAGGACATGATATTGACTGGGTCACCAGTATCGTGGATTGCCAGTACATGTACATGCTGTATCACAACTTTCACTTTGGTTACACTCTTCCCAAATGGATTTCAGTTGACAGCACGTCGTCAGCTGACTTTTCAAATTTCTCTAATTGCTTGGGTGTATTGGACGTTGATTCATCATGCAGTGTAGTAGTATTACCAATATTCTTGAAGGTGTCCATTACAAGTTGTTCATTTTTCTCTAGACTATTAACTACTTGAGTGGGCTTCATTGCTTGAGCTAGGTATGTAGAGGTTAACTCCTCATTGGTGGATCCAAGTACCTGTAATTGTGCAGGTATAGATACAGTACTGGGGGCTCCTAAGTCATGGTAACTGGCATCCATCAAGTCTTCATCTTGGGGATCATCATCTTCTTCACGTGTAAAGTCACCCAATTTATGATTCCAGGGATTTCCTCTTTTGGTGAAGGGTTTTTTTCTTCATCATCTTTCATTGGACAAGATTGCCAATAGTGACCAGGCTTGTGACATTTGTAGCATGTGAATTCCTTGCGCTGATATCGTGGAACTGGTTTGAGGTTCTTATCTTTTGGCTTGTCATTCTTATCCTGTGTAGCATACACCACTTTTTCAACTCTGAGTGTTGGTTGAATCATTGGTTTGTTTTTGATCCTATAAGTTCCTTGCACATCAATTAAAGCTTCCATGATGGCCTTGAGAGATCCAGCTGTTTTGACTGCAAGCTTCATGTGCATCTTGAGGGCTGGGTGTGCTTATAAGGAACTGAGTAGGAAGTTTTCGCGGTGGTAAGTCTAAGTTCCCTGTTGTCCATAGTTGTTGTGCTTAAAGGTAGTATTGGGCAGCATAATTTATTACTGTCTCTGTCTTGCCCATCTTCATCAATATAAACTCTTGCCTTATATTCTCAAAATCCTGTGCGCTACAAATTCTGGTATTAAGATTTCCTTGACCTCAATCCAGGTCAAACCAGGGCATAAACTAGCACTGAGTATCTCATGCACTTCACAGCTCATGCAGCCTTGGATGTGATGAGCCTTCTGCTTGTCACTAGCGCCATCCATGCTGTTCTTGTACATTTGTAAAAACTCAGCTTATTGTTCCCTCGCTGTAACAGATGGAAAAACCCCAGTTCCAACTGCCATATATTTGAACAATACTCTGGTGTACCGACAGTCAACCAAAGCATCTTAACCAAGTAGGGAGAGGTTTGGGGCACCAACAAGCAGCCAAACATTCACCTACTATTGGTTATGCCAAATCCTCTGGGGGGATAGGTCCAAAACCAACTTACATGAAAAACTCCTCGATGAGGGAAAAGACCAACAGGTAAGTGAGGTATGCAAACCCCAAAACAACCTTTATTTTATTCAGGATAATAAAATGACCCGCCGACCAGAGCTCATCTGGGGAGCAACTGACAATGCTCCCCAGGGAAGGGACATGCTAAGGGGAAATTCCAAAGTGAACTTTAGAATGGGCAGGTGCGCCTTATAAAGGAAGCGCTTTGAGGCCTCACCCAAGTTGTAGATTAGGCTTGTGCAAGCCTAATCAATAGCTCAGGTGAGGCACAACCCAACGCCCAAAATGACTGAACCAAAAATCACTTTCAATTTTAAAACAAATTATAAAAATTTTAAAATCACTCCAACTCAAATTTAAAAAATCTGAATCCGAGTTGGAATGTACCAAATGAGATATACTCATCTGTTACACTCACCAGAAGTGAACATGATTTAGATATAGGTTTAAAGTTTGGATCTTCTCTACTTGAGTGCTTTGCTGATGTCATGGAGATGTTGTTCCCTGTGCAGCTAACACTGGCTTTTCCAAATGTGAGGTGTTTAGTGAAGGGCTTCAAGCAGGTTGTGGTTTTACTTGAAGTTTATCCTTAATTTCCTCCAAGTTTTAATCAATGTCATCAAAAATAGTCTTATGGTGGTCTAAACGTTCACCATTGTCATGGGAACGGCAGAAGAAGTTTAGAACGGCCTGCCAGTCAGGATGTGTGAGCACCCAAAAAGCAAGCCAGAATGCCAGAGGCATTGCTGACTGTACGACTTGATATGGAGCTGGGAAAAGTGATAGCAAGAGGTGGTAGCGTAACAACAGGGTAAGGAGTATCCCAACGGCAAACCACACTGAACACATTCCCCATTCAGTGTTTCTCACTGCATGAGGTGGGATTACTGGTATAGTCTTGACGAGATTCTTGGCTTGAGAGGCCAACTCATTGGGGGCAATAGGGAGGTGGATTCTCTCTTTCCATTGTTATACATAGGGCCATAAGATCCCCATATATTGGTGTCAGAAATTCA
>JAKSZP010012743.1:0-20596 GCA_022478985.1 Massospora cicadina
AGAGCCTGAAGGAACCAGCAAGGCCAAAATGACTGCAAGGCATTATAGGAGAAAGGTTGCATATCTTAGTTGTTGCACAAGGTTGCAAAAGCTTTGGAGGCAGGGGGTTTGATTATGATGTGGACGCAATTGTGTGGCCCTATTATTTTCTTTTTACTTTTAAAGTGTGACTGTATTAAAATATATTGTTATTATTGGTATGATTATCATTATCAAATATTATTTTTATATATTATACCCTTTTTTTTTTTTTTTTTTTTTTTTTCCACTTTTTTTTTTCTTTTTTCCTTTTTCCCATTTTTAACTATTTAACTTTGTATATTATGAGATTTTTTCTTATCCAAAAATTGTTTGATCTTTCCCTATCTCTATATTCCTTAGCAATCATATCAAGTGGTTTCCAAAGTTAGTTCCCTTGAAAGATGGTACGCCAGAAGAATGTCAGGTTGATCCCTGAATTTATGCTTGAGTATTTAAAATGTATATGGTTTATCAATCTCTTAGTGGGCTTCCTTTGTTACCACTTCTTTTCTTGAGAGAAGGTTAGTACATTTACATCATCAGTAATCCATTTGATAATATTTTTTCAGAAAAAACCTTGGTCCATTACAAAAAAATTTCACTATCTCAAGTGGAACAATTAAATTTAAAAACGCAGAGGTATAATGTCCCTTTTTACTACCCCATATTTTTCCCAGGTCTTGTGGGTTTGTCTGTAAAATAAACTTCCCCTTGGTGGGGCAGTATAATGAAAAGTGTCTTCATTGCCTGCAGTGATAGCACATTAATCCAGGGGCATCACACCTACAAGCATTTTTAAAAAGTTCCCATCAAGGGTTGAACCAAGGATTATAGGCTGCCTGTGGTGGGGTGCTCAAGGGGGGTGGGCTGTTGCTGGTCATTGTCAGTTTCGCCCAAGTTGTGGGGTCCAAATGTCACAGCTAGTCATCTCAGGTAAGTGACAATTTTATGTAAGGGTATGATCCCTTGCAAACCTAGGACATTACAATGAAGAGCTCATGATGTGGTTTCACTGCCAAAAGTATTTTAATTCTGACATCAGCCTTGGATAATATGCTAATTTAAAACGTGGGCCTCAACATTGAATCAATTGTAAACTCAGTTAAAGTTTCATTCCCCTGAAACCCAATTGTCAAGAAATAAGCCTTCCATTAAGTCATTCTTCCTAAAGCCCTAAACAGTTTGCCATGTCCTTGACTTTCTGGTAGGTGACAGAGCTGACCTTTAAATACAAATGACTTGGTCACCACTCCCAACATCTATATAATTTTCAGTAGCCCTTAACAATCAAACTACTACCACAGCAAATTCAAAGCACTTGGAAAATCCATATATTTTCCCACCTCAATATAAGAAAGGCAGGGTATTGATGTGAACACTCTTGTTTCACTCAGGGCTGCCCTTCTAGAAGAAAACTGCAGTTCCCCTGTCGGTGTGAGGTGCACCAATATAGATGTGTACAAATTGGGAAGTGGGACTCGGGTTTTGCCATGTTCACCCACTGGGTAACAGTTTACTCAGCTGAAAAAACAGCAGATATTTGGGGAATTTCTTTTGATGAGGTATAGCCTTAGCCCCCTGGAGCCTTTGCTGTACATACTTTGATTCTTTTCACCTTTAAATTTTTAAAGAGCTTTCTGCAATCTTCTCAGCCTTATTCTTGTAATGACACCATCCTCCTTTACCATCTCACTTCTGTCTTTGATCCATCGGGGTTTTTTGGAAATGATTCTTAGCTATAATTTTTGCTTGATGCAGTG
The DNA here is from genome assembly GCA_022478985.1 of Massospora cicadina. Classification (NCBI taxonomy): domain Eukaryota; kingdom Fungi; phylum Entomophthoromycota; class Entomophthoromycetes; order Entomophthorales; family Entomophthoraceae; genus Massospora; species Massospora cicadina. Next base: position 1,782 of record JAKSZP010012743.1, read on the forward strand.
TAACCACTTGACTGTGTCATTTAGGATATCCTTCAATAGGAGGTTCTAACACCCGATGCTATGAAGTTGGCAATTATATCTTTAAGTTGATCTGCTGGGGATTTTTAAGATGTAGCTTATTGTTGGTTTGGCATACTATGTCTAAGGCATTTACAATTTCATCGTATTTTTTTGACTTGGTAAGCTGGGATGGATTACCGTTAATGCTGGATAGATTTGACAAGGCTCCACTATGTAAGGTTCTTGTTTAGTTGGGTTAGTGGCCCCTTGTAGTGATCCTCACTGTTGCAGATTTCATATCTGCCATATCAGGAGATCCACTATTGTCTTGAGCCAACAGTATGGTGACTGTTGACCTTACTGTTTCACATTTATTGCTACCTTTTCACTACAAGTCTGCAGTGCAACTCCCCAACCCAGCAGACTAACTTCTGCTTAGGCCCAATTAACCCCCTCAGAGCATACAGCAAGCCTACCTTACAACGGGTAGCCCCCTCCCCAGTGGCCTGTTTTCAGTGCCACCATCCCCCTCAAGATTAATCTATCAGTCCCTCATTGTGTCCCCCAGTTGGGCAAGTCCCCACAGGGCTTCCTTGTAGATCCAGGTACTGGGGTTGGTAGCGCCAATCACTCCCCTAGGTGCACTCACCCAGCACTAGCCTTGTGGGATCTGCAGTCCCTACCTTCACTAATCAAGCTGTCCCTACTTACACAATAAAGGTGGGTAAAGTGAGATCTTTATTTAGAGGAAATTCCAGCTATTTATACTTAGGCATTTTCCTGGTGATTGCTGCCCGCCTATCAACAATCATTAGCACTTTCCACTGGCATCCCAACCTATTATCAGCAATTGCTGCTGACAACTGTTCCCTTTAAAACTTCACAATTAAATACTGGACATTAGTTTGATTTATCCTTGGCACCAATTGCCAGTTAATTGTATTAATTTATTATCTAAATTATATAATCAGCCTCAGTGTAAATCACCAGTCAATCCTCAATCGATTATCCTTGGCGCAAGTTGCAGGTAATCACAACCATTTTGGCATCGAATGACAATCCACCGGTAAACCTAATGATTTACTAGCCATAAACTTGTCAATTATCCTCAGCTTCAGTCACCAAAATACTAATTGCTATCGAAGTTGGCCCCGATAAAACCAGATACAGCAGATGCTTCGAAACAGCTCCAACTTAACCAAATGGGGAGCACAAATTTGTAACTTATTATTTGAATTATCATCAAAACTAGGTAATTAATCGGCTGCCGTACCCAATCAGCCTAAACCCCTAATTTAGGAAACTATGGGAGGAATCAACTGGTTAAAGTCCCGACATCAAGTTAGAAAAACTGTATTGGATCAAGGCTTTAGAAGCGCCGTGACAAAAGGCGCGATTCTAAGGAGAATACCTACCGGAATAAACCTGGGTATGTACCCAAGCTTACAGACGGAGGAAGATGGCTCAATCTCAAGCTTCAGGTCGCACCCGTAGATTAGGATTGATAAAGTCTTTGAGCCGCGAGTTCAGGTACCGATGTCTTCCAACCGTTGTTTGGAGGGTTTGCGCATCTCTCTTAAAAAGAGCTTGTCGAGGAACTTCCGGGAAACCTCTACACCTAAAGCATGGTTAGATGAGCATCGAAGCCCTTAAAAGGGAGCGGGAGCCGCCGACCACAAAACATGGGCACATGCAACAAGGAGCGAATTGTACGCGTCACACGGTTAATGGAAGGTTACTTGTCCACTAAAGACGGTCGACTTACCATAAAAGCAGGCAGCATTGGCGGGGAACGCACGAAGCATAGCGGGGCCCAAACCACGATAAAGTCCACCCCACCCTTCCGACTTGATAAGGTCACGGTACGCTTGCGAAATCCCAAGGTCGTTGGGGCAGGTCTGGATACGGGATTTGAGAACATCAATTTGGCTAGATCCGAAAGGTTAAACGGCGTAGCTACTAAAAGCTTACAATCGCGACAAACCAGTTTGTTAACCGCAAGCCCCCCCGCGAGCATGATTGAGTAGAACGGAGGGTTGGTTAGGCTGGCCCACCGGTTTGGAAAACAAGGTTTTCAAGATGTCGTAAGTGGCGAAGTAGGCCATCGAGCCGGGGACATCTCTTATAAGGGTAATGGTGGTACCCTTATAGAGGCTTCGAAGGCCTCGGAGTGAAGGACTTGGCGCGCAACCTCCACCATCGTGGGTTTGGGCTGCCGGTTCCAAACTTGCATCAGGCACGCCGGCCCTCTCGCCCGGAGTGGCCAAAAGGACCGTTGGGAAGGCCGATAACCCTCCAGCAACGGTAGTCGGAAGCGGTCCTAGCTTCTCTCCACTTTCCCTAATTCAATAAGGGTTAAGTGACGCCGTACTATCGAGACCAAACAATTAAAGGTAACTAAAAGAGTAACAATGACAAGTTTCAACCCAGGTTGCCAAACTGTGCCGCAAATAATTTAGGGTACCCAGTTTTTAAAGGGTTTCCGAGTGAAAAAATGATCACCGCAAAGCTGAGCTCAACTAAACGTCGATCCCAAAACTTCGTTTTTAAAAAGTTTACAGACTATAAAGGTCCCTTTAAGTAACTTCGATCATGTAAGAAGTAGCGCAAAATTATTTGATATCGTAACACCCAAGGTTAAACGTTCCCAACCCCCATATTCCATATACCTTTAACGAAAAAGTCCAATAAAGTAAAAAAAATACTTACCAGGGCCCAAAGGGACCGACAAAGGTTCTGCGAGACGTGGTAACCCCAGAAAGAAGTGGCCATCATGGGTACCACCCCAAAAGCGGGGGGAGCACCCCACGGTAGATACCCCGTACCCCACTTGAACGGAAGACGCAACGCCAGCAGTCCAATAGGCCGTTAAACTCCCCGGGTACCGAAGTCTGCATGCGCACCTTGATGAGGTCAGGGGGTGCCCGATAAGCACCAGGCGGATGCCGCCAAAGCCTCCAGAAAGGAAGGCCTTGACGCTCGATAAGCTGGTCCGCCGGTTACCCTCAATAAGCGGCGGATTACATCCCACCTGGGAGCTGGATGGACCCGTAGGATCGGACATCTGGTGAGATCCAGCCTATAATTTAACCACCTTATTTAAAACTCGGATCATCTTTGTATCACATGGCGGGCCGCGACGCTTAACTTGAATCGGCCCTTTCGGTCGGTCGGTTACCCCTCCCTCTAAAAACGTCATCCCCACCCAATAGAAAATAAGGATTTTCGGTTCGAGGTTGTGACCATCGAATCAGTAATTATGATTTATTAACCGACTTTGAAAAAGGGAAGGTTCTCAATTTGACCTGTATATGTTTTTGACATATATATGCCTTATCGCTGGGAATAAGTTCAAAATCGAGGTATGAAATGTTGTCATAGTGTGACAGCCTATAATATTGTAGATGGCAATTAGTAAGTTTGGCATTTGATAATCGAACCAATTAAATCACCTAAATGGTAAATTGAATGAAGCATTGTAGATGGCAATTAGTATGTATAATATGTAATAATTAAACCAATTAAAGCAATTAGATAGATAGATTAAATTTAGTAACGTTGATGGCTATCATTAGGTTTAGTATAAGGTTGGACCAAGCAAATTCAGCCAAATAAATAAAATCAGGTAAAATATATAGCCACTGTTAATTTTAGTATATAATTGGGCCAATCAAATCACATAAATGACCATCACCCTCTTGCACAAACTCATTTAGCTTATTGAACAAAACAAATAATATCAAACTGCTCAGCCAAAATTATATATCAATTCTAATTACAGTCCTATATACTATTCTTATATCTTATATTACTTATATTTATATTTCTATGAATGAAAAGTAAAAAAAACCCACCCTGCGTTGATTCTCCTTATTTCTAAAATTTTATAATAGGTTTGGTTATTTTTGGTCTATTTGTCTAGGAGGAATTATGAAACAAATATACTAGCATATATACAATATTTTTATTTGTAAGGTGATTTCTTATATCACCTTCATCTAATTGCTGACAAATTTCAAATTGAATCAAATCAATTTTGAATTTATCCCTACCAGCTATCTGGTTGCTATTGCTCACAGTTTCAATATAGACAAATCCAGCTAATCAATTATGTAGTCTATCTCAGTTGTCATCTTTTAAATGATTAAAATGTTAAAATACAATGATGGTAATACAGTATTACAGTAGATAATGTTACAGAAAATTTTGAAAGTTACCCAGCTAAGATATACAAATGCTCTTTAGCTTTTACCATAAGGTATATTTTACCCTGTTTTCTTTTTTGTGATATTTGTTTGCATATAACTCTAAAGCTACTGGACCAATTTATATTATCTTTTTCAAAAAGGATGCTACAACCTAGATCCCATTTTACTTTTGTAAGGATTGGTCCAGTATCTGATCAGTAATTTAGTATATATTAAAATAAACTGGAAATGATGGATTTCAATTGTGGGACTAATACATCACCAATAACTTAATTCCAGCATTGGCAAAGCATAGCTTCAAATCAACTTTTGACATGATATATGTCCTATGGCTGGGGTATGTTCAAAATCCAGGCAAGTATGAAATCATAGCATGATGAGCTTAAATCATTATAGATGCCTATCAAATTTGTATAATTTGACCAATAAAGCAACTAAATTTTATGAAATAGATATTGTAGATGGTGATCAGTAAATTTAGCATAGATGAACTAATAAAATCAGCTAAATTTAATAAATAAATTATTGTTGATTAGAATCAGTAAATTAAGCATATATTGACTAATAGAATCAGACAACTTTAATCTAATGGATTATTAGTACTTTTGTTTATGAGATACTATATATAATATATATACAATGGTTTTTATTTTTGTAAAGAAACTAGAATTCATTAAGCGTTCTTTGCTATGGTGCCTATAGAATTTCAGATTTTCAGATTTATAAATTTAAATTTTATATTATAGATAAATAATAACCACTCAGCTAAATCTAATTGCTCAATCAAAAAAACCACCAACCAATCAGCTAAACCTAGCTGAAATTATCAAATCAACCAATAAATAATCACCTCTCAAAACTAAACTGTGTCCTATCAATTTGATCAAAAACCATCAACCACTTGGCCAAACAAAGTAACCTATCAAATCAATCAAATAACACTAAACTGCTACCTGAAATGTCTCAGTATTTAAACTCATTGTGTACATGATATGCCTTTCTGTCAAGAGTGTCTATAACTCTCCAGTTCCTTGTTTGGTGGTGCACAAAGCACTGGGAAGAGCAAGAGAACTCATCATCAGTGTAAATATAATGATAGCCCAGCAGAGTGAGCTGGAGCTAAGTAGAAAAAGGTGAGGGTGTTAAGCACAATAACAGTAATAATATATCTTGCAAACAGAAAAAACTTGGCTGTGACCCAAAGGGCAGTTTATGCCCAAGTTTGTTACAGGAGTTGAGTGCATGGGTGACCTGATTTGGAGGAAACCTGGTAGGCTCAGCGGTGTACTTAAACCTGTCTTTATTTCAAATAAAATAAACTGGCTAAAACATCATAAGACCTCCTCAAAGAGGTCTGCACACAGGTTTGCCCAAGTCAACATATAGAAAAAATGTAAAATGACTAGGGGATTTATTAGGGAAGATGACCAATGAGAAACGTTGATCTTGAGCAAACATTTAATTTTATTTGGGAAAGGCTGACCAGGGGACGGACACTTCTGATAAGATATTAAACAACAAAACAAACTTCAGCAAGAGGAGGGTATCCCAGAGAAGCAGATGCTATCTCCTGTTGACAGCAGGAATGCCAAGAGAAGGAAGGGGGGTCACTTGTGCAGGGGCTTGCACTACTATTAAGCACATATGTAGGAAGGGGTCTGAAATGATGAACCAAACTGGGAACCAGGATGAGACCATCTGGCAGCGATGGGGTAGGAGGTACCCAAACATCCACGCTTGAAAGTGGTCCACAAGGTGCAACTGAAACTGGCGTATAGCTTCCTGGAGGGTGGAAGTGAATCCCAAGATAGCATCTAGGACAATCATGTGGATAGTCCACATAGAGATTGCAACTACCAAGGTATGGAGGGGAGGTGGAAGAGGGGAAGCCAAGGATAAGGCAAACATGTCCTTAGACAGGCTGAAGGGGCTGTGCCTGATACTGTCAAAATAGACGTTGCACCTCACACCATATTGCTTTTGATGGAGGGCACTCTTCCAGGTGGTGAACCAAAGTCCCATATTGTTCACATACAATGTAGGATGAGTGCAAAGATTTAGAGCACTTGGCAGTATGGTATACCCATCTCAAGCAGCGCCACACATGGAAACAAATATGCGGCTGCAGAAGAGGGTGGTGGGCGTACTTCCAAATGTCTTTCTGGGTATCTATGGGGTAGGGGATGTCCACCATGTCCAGGTAGTTCACCCTGGCCATGGCAGGGGATCTCATGGGTATTACTCCGTTCAGAATGGGTAGTCCTTGTAATTCCTAGGTAAACAGAGGAGAAGGGCACCCCCTCTGGGCGGTGTGCCCACATATGCAAATTCTCCACTCAGTGCTCTGCATGGAGAGGAGGATCCTTTTTAAAATGGGGCGACGTCCCATGTGGGCCCACAGCAGAAGGATGGGAGGCAAGGCACTTTAACAGAGAATGGGGATGGGTAGGATTGCTGAGGCCCAGGGCATGGGAGAAGTTAGAGCGGACTTCGTGGGACCAGTGCTGGGCTGAGATTGTAAGGCTGGTGACTGCGGCGATCCATGTGCCAAGGATTTTGGCAGCATGGGCCTCAGAGTTGAGCAGGCCCATACCACCACTATGGCGAGGGCCAAACATGACATCCAGGCAAACTGGCGGTGGACAGCCTAACCAAAGCCACCCTTGCAGAAGGGCATATAATGACTTGAAGAAACAAGGGGAAAAAGTGATGGCGTGGGCCCCAAACCAAACTTTAGAGAGGAGCATAGAGTTGGCTAGCACTACCCTGCCTGTAAGGGAGGTGTGGCGAGCTTTTAGGGAACTATGCATTTTGTAACGTTGTCTAGGATATGGTTTTCCTTCACCGTTGAGGCATACCCTCCTGCCTCCAGCCACATCCCCAAATGGCAGACAGGGCCAACGGCGGGGTGTGGCACAAAGGAGAGTATTAGCGGGGAGGTGTGGGGTGGGCAGGGAACACAATCCCGTGTGCTAGAAGACAAGGCAAGTAGGAAACTTGGCGCTGGGGCCCAGTGGGCTTGATACTGACCAAGGAGAACAATTTCAGTTTTAGAGGCTTTGAGTGCAGCATTACTTGCCCTGGAGTAAACCTGGATAGTATCTTCAAGCGCGCATGCATCATGATTGTTAGAACCCCAACCACACAATCATCAGCAAACGCCAACATCTTGACTGATGCTTGGCCTTGCACATGGACACCAGTAAGGCAGGTGTCAGAAAATCGACTATGGGCTCTGCTAGTTGGCAGGCTAACCAGTATGAAGACTGGTCAGCCCTTGCCATTTCTCCTTAGGCGTCAGGGCTAGCAGCGCTGGCTAACCCCTTGGCATGTCACCCATGCCATTCGGGGATCCCCTAGCCTATACTCCAACCAACAAAATAGATATAAACTTATAACAAAAGGTAGAATAGGCAAAGAGAGATATTTATTGAAAGGGAAGCGCCAGATATTTATACTATTTACAAAAGGGCTACTGCGCCCACCACTGACCTATCAGGTCTTCCACTGGTTATTCCAGCCAACTACTCTTCTTCTTCTTCTTCTACATTATTCTCTTCCCTGGCATCAACCCTCTCGCTCCATCCTTCCCAATATCCAAATTAGTTTTGGCTCATCCTCAGCCTTAAGTCACTGGTGAGCCATATAAATAATTAATCTAATTAAACATTGAATTTGTATTTGACCTTAAAGTTGATAATAATGCACTGGAAACAACTTCAGTCGCTCGCTTGACTTGGAATATCTCAGCATCTCGCTGACATCACTTCTCATCTTATATTAATAAATGAGGCACTGGAAACAGCTTTGGCCACCTTGAACTCATAATTGTTGGATCCGCCTGTCAGGATTCAAGATAAAAATCATATTGAATTCCCATCTTCCAGATCAGGCTGTGCCAAATCAGTCATCAAACTTACCCAAGCTAAATCTATTTCAGAATCATACTCACCTATTCCTGAGTCACGTGGGGCGGCATCTCCACCCATTCAGTCAGGTGAGAGACACTATCCATTAAGGACGCCCATGAGGAGGCCATTCTGGAAGATCAGTAAAGATCCTGATCAGATGAGGCCCCAACAATCCTGAAGACACCGAGTCCCAATGCACCCTATAAATATTGAAGCCTTTTAGTTTAATAAAATATTTAGTAATCTAACCCAGTTTTCCATGTATCCCTGATGACCAAACGACTGGTCAATTGAGGAGCGTTACATGATGGGTTAGTACCTCGCGGTATGCAACGCCACCTTTGCAGCTGGAAAGGCTAGAATTTCGCACTGCCTTTCAACTCTCTCTGCCCTCCCTAGATGGGAGCCAACACCAACTCCAGTATGAGCATATCAATGATGTCATTCAACAATTAATAAATGGCATCTACTCTGAGGGCGCCCACTCCAGCCACTCCCACGCCTCCTCCATACCTTCCACAATGCGAGACCTCTACACCTCAGCCATATTGCCAGCTGGAGAGCTTACCCTGGGGCCTGACTGCTACCTTCATAACTTTGTCCACCCCACTATCCATCACCTCATCCAGTTAGTCGGATTACACCATCAGGAGGTCTCCCAGCAACTAGGGCTCACCCAGAATTTACATTACTACATTTAATGACTTTTACGATGCTGCATCCTCCTTCATGCACAACAATCATGAAGCTATTCTTGATAACCAGCGATTAATTAATGAGATCCGTGATCATATTGTAGTACTGGATAACAGAATCTCTGGCTACCTCGAGGAGCAATTTTGCCAAAATGCCCAGCTATTTGCAGCAACATGGACCCAGTGTCTACAACAAGTTGAAGAACTGGTATGATCCCTACAGCAGCACTACCAAGAGCTGGCCTCTCATGACTCCCCCACAGGTGCTGGACCAGAAGGTCCTGAGGGGCGTCAAGGGCCAGCTGGACCTGAGGGACCACGCGGGCCTCGAGGCCTCTGGGCCCCCTAACCTCAGGCGAACCTGAAGACCCCTGGAGAAGGGATGTAATGACCGCCCTGGCAGCCTTACAGGATCAAATCCAAAAGGTGGCATTGGGGTGCAAGCTCCAACTGGACGATGTCCCCCTCGACCCCAGGGTCTCCATCAAAGCGTTGTTGGATGAGATGGATAACCTCAGCGCCTTCACAAAGCTTACTGATGCTTGTATCTCCCAGCTTGAGACAACTTGTCGTGGGCTCAAAACCCAGTTGGCCACCATCAAAAACCAGCTCCATCTACAGAACGCCGAGATTCAATCCTTAAAGGAGCAGGTTGCCCATAAAGCTTCTGCGTCCACCCTCAGCCAGAATTGGGACTACATCCAAGAGGACTTAGAGGGCTTGCGGAGGCAGTTAAATCAGCGGGTTTCTTGAGATTATGCAGAAATGGAGATCTTGGAGCCAACCCCTATCCCAGGCGTTAACACCCTTTCCTCTCCCATTGTAGCTAACTCTAAACCTAGTTTCAAGGAAAGGTTTGCCCCCAGATGGGAAAGTATCACCTCCTTCCTGTATGCCTACGAGAGTTCCATGGAGGAGGCCACTGATTGACAAAAGGTGAAGCATATCCACTCCTGTCTAGACAGCACCACCTGGGAAATCATGACTACCCATTTGAAGGAATGTAACACCTGGGAACATGTCTGCACCGCCATGATCCAAGAGTTCAGCAGCAACCAAACCCTGGCCAACCAGAAGCAAGCATTCATGGGCATTTAACTAAACAAAGTAGAAAACCCTATGGAGTTTGCTAACTGGTTCTATGCCCAGGCACAACCTTTGGTCATGACAAACTGTATCACTCTGGACGACGCCATCATCACTGTCATCTCCACCTTGGGGTCCTATCCTGAGGTTCAAATGCATATAATTGGGCAGAAGAACGGGTTCACCTGTATCAGGGAGATTAAGGAGGCCCTCAACGAGATCCCTGCCTTGATCCTACACTTTAAGGCCATGACTACTGGCCCCTCTAAACGCCCTAGGGTCCATGTAGTCAAAAACCAGAAGAACCCCCATCCTCGATGCACCTATTGCAATGGCTTTAGACATAGCGCTAAGACCTGCTGGAAACGTCTTGCTGAGGAGGCGGGAAAAGGGTCATCAGCATGAAGGACGAGGCGCTCCATGCTGAAATCCCTGCCCAGCCTCAAGTATCCCCCATGCATAAACCAGAAGCCATCATTTCCAAGGAAGTAGTCGCGGTATCTGATGACAATAAAGACATTGATACTGCTTACTCTTCTTATGATGATTCTCCCATGTTCCTTAAGTTACTGCCCCAGTTTAGGAGTTTGGTTACCCAAGTTGCCATCCGGGTCCACAAGATTCCAGTTTACACCATAGTTGATAGTGGCTACCCCGTGAACATCATCTCTTCCAAGCTGATGAAACGCATCAAGGTCACCCCAAATATGCCGCATTACATGGAGTATGGAATGGCTGGCCCCCAGTGCACCTGATCCATAGGGGCCTATTCCTCTCTACCAATTTGGTTTGGAAAGCTCGCTTTAGATACAACCGCCATCACTCTGGACAACTCTAGCTATGATATGCTCCTCATGACACAGTTACTTCAAGACTATTTGGCAGTTCTCCACTATGATGGTGGTTTCCTCTCCCTTCTAGGGCATCGAGTCCCTCTGGTTTTTGAGACTGCTCATGACTCTAGGGCTGAGGTCAAGGCCCAAGCCTACCTATTGGAGACTGAAGGATGAATTAATCAGCTTGAGTATCACATCTGAGGCTCTCGAGTCTGACTACCCCCTCCTGCTGTTGATGGATTAGAGGGGATGCTGATCTACTTGCCCCAGGCAACTAATGTACCCCTGAAATCCCAAGTCATCGTCAACACCTGGGTACACATCAACATTCCCTTGGGGTATTTACTGGAGGTCTGAGGCTTAGATAACCCATCTCCCAAGGAAGTGCTGACCTGCCCCAGGATCCTTGATCCAGCATATGCCGGATCTATATCAGTGTTACTAACCAACCTGACTGACAAACCAAAAGTTGTAGGTCCGAACCAACCCACCGCTTACATCTGCCTGTTACTGATTGGGGCTGTTGCCAACGTTTGAAGCTTTGGTGACTTAAGGGACTTTATCTTGGAGTCACCACCCTCAGTTAATTTGGTTGACACCAATATAGGGAAGGACCTCTCTGACGAACAGCGACTTAAAGTTCAGGAGCTCCTGGAGGAATACTCAGACCTATTCTCCACTTTGACCTACAATTTTGGAAGGATAAATGGAGTCCTCCACCATGTAGAAACTGGGTACGCCCCCTTTTCAGTACTGGCCTTACTGAAAGAGCAAGGTTGAAGAGGCCCAGGTCACAGTAGAACTCAAACAGCTTCTTGACGCTGGGCTCTTGGTCCCTTCATGTAGTCCTTGGTCCTCCCCTCTTCTGCTGGTCTGAAAGAAGGATGGCAAGCACTGGGTGGTGATGGATTATCGATGACTCAACTCCATCACCAAGAAGGACAGCTATCCTCTGCCCCAGATTGACAATTCTCTCCGTCTGCTTGCAGGTTCCCAGCACTTCTTGGCCATGGACCTCACCAGCGGGTATTAGCAGGTTGAGCTCGCCCCCAAAGACTGAGCCAAGTGTGCTCTAATTGCCCACGAGGGGCTGTTTGAGCCCACCCAGATGCCCCAAGGCCTCTGCAACACCCCAGCCATGTTCCAGCGTGCCATGGATGGGATCCTTGGGGACTTGAAGCTCTCCTGTGTCCTCGTCTACCTGGACAACATCACCGTTTTTTCACGAACCTTTAACGGACATGTAGAGCATCTTAAGGAAGTCTTTGAGCATCTCAGGAAGGCCTCCATCAAGCTCAAGCTCTCAAAGTGCTCCTTTTTCCAGCCTGAGCTAGAATTTCTAGGACACAAGATCTCCAAGCGTGGCATCCAACCTATACCCAACAAAGTTGACGCCATAGAAAAGATGTCGCGCCCCTGAAGCCTACAAGATATTCAAGTCTTTCTAGGTATGATGTGCTATTACTGTCAGTTCATCCCGCGGTTTGCTGACCTAGCCGAGCTGTTGTTCTACCTCCTACAAAAGAACATACCATTTGAGTGGTGACCTGAGCAGGAACAGGCCTTCAACGCTTTAATTCATCCTCACTTCAACCAACCTTTCTTGCTGTTTACAGATGCAAGCGACGTCACCATTGGAGCTATCCTGGCTCAGCACGATGAGGACCAGGTTGATCATCCTGTGGCTTGTTTTAATAAGACGCTAATCAAGGCTGAGTGGAACTACAGCGTCACTGAGAGGGAATGTCTAGCCATTCTCTTAGCCATCAAACATTTTCGGCCCTAACTCTAAAGTACACATTTTACTATTATTACAGACCACTCTTCCCTCTGGTAACTGCAACAAATGAAAGACCCCGATGGTCAGTTGGCCAGGTGGGCCCTACAACTGCAAAGCTACGACTTCACCATCGTCCACCACACAGGCGCTATACATTAGAATGCTGACTGCCTCTCCTGGATGCTGGTATTAGCGGTCCTGACCCCCAAGGAAGATCAGCTCTATGACCTGATTGGAAAGCCTGAACAATGGGAACTGGAAACCCCCGAGGTTCAGGCCAAACTCCGCCAAATGACTCAAGACACTCAAATCAAGGATGGGCTACTTTACAAGAGGGTCAACAAGAAGTGGCTTCCCTACATCCAACCTTCCTCTCAAACTGACGTCATCCTGGAAGGCCATTCTACTGTTGGACATGGTGCGGTTAAGAAGACCCATGAATGGCTGAAGTCACGCTGCTACTGGGACCAAATGGTAGAAACCATCCAAGAGGTTTTGGAAGCTTGTATGATCTGCCAATCTCAAGACTGGGCCAACCCTCGATATCAGCACTCAGTTGTTGCCCCAACCAAACCTTTCAATGTCATGAGTATCGACGTGGTGGGTCCCCTTCCCACTGGGCTGCATGGTCACAAGTATATTATCCTAGCCATAGACCACTTAACTAAGTGGGTCGAGGCGATCTCAGTCCCTGCAGCCACTGCTAAGGCTACCACCCTATTTCTTGTTTGCTCCATTTTCACCCAGCACGGGTGCCCCCAGACCTTGCTTTTGGAAAATGGGTTGAACTTCACCTCCCAGGTAATACAGGAACTAACTTTGCTATTTGGCACCACCCAGAGTTTCGCTGCCCCCTACCACCCTTCTACTAATGGGGTGGTAGAATGCACTAACAGAACTCTTGTTTCCATTCTATGGAAGTTGGCCACCTCAGATCCTGCCCGTTGGAACTATTATCTGCCCAGCGCCTTGCTTGCCTACCAGGTAAGCTATCACCATGTCATCAAGATGTCCCCATTCGAAGCCCTGTATGGGCGGGCACCTCAGCTACCCAGTAGCGTCCAGCCCCTGCTTGAAGCCTCCACCCCTGAGAACTCTGATTTAAATATGTGGGCTCTAGCCAATGAAATTGTCCGGCTCCAAGCCCAAGACACTCAAGGCATTATCCCCACCACTGTAAGAGAGACATCCCAATCAAATCTCGGATGACCCTCCTTACCAGATTCACAACTAAATGACCTTATTCTCTTTTATCATCATTGACCTGGAGGCCAACAGAATAAGCTCAACGTACTGTGGTCTGGACCCTACAAAGTCATACATAAGGTGAAGTCTGACTACTCCATTGCTGACATCAATCAAGGGACTGTTGTAAATTGGGTGCATGGTCAGTTCCTCTGGCCATATACCCACCTCCAACAGGATCTTGAGGGGGGCCTTGTCAGGATTTGTGATAAAAATCATATCAAATTCCCATCTTCTGAATCAGGCTGTGCCAAATTGGTCGTCAAACCTACCTGAGCTAAATCTATTTCAGGATCATCCTCACCTATTCCTGAGTCACGTGGGGCGGCATCTCCACTTATTCAGTCAGGTGAGCGATGCTATCCATTAAGGACGCCCACGAGGAGGCCATTCTGGAAGATCAGTAAAGATTCTGATCAGATGAGGCCCTGACAATCCCAAAGGCACTGAGTCCCAATGCACCCTATAAATATCAAAGCCTTTTAGTTTGATAAAATAATTGGTATTCCAACTCATTTTTCCTGTTTCCTCCTTTGCGCTCTTTTCAAATTTTTACAGCTCTGAGCCACCATAAACCCCGGCGCCAGTCCAAAGAACTGTAGTGCCAACACCGCCAACATTGGATTATCAGTACAGGCAGCGAATTCATAAATGGACAATTGAAGCAAATGCATCAGCTTTCCACTGGAAATCCCACAACAGACCACAAATGGCAGTTGGCGTCAAACACTGATTCTGCTGACTTAACCAATTGAAATATCCTTGGCTATTAGTTGCCAGTGATCCTTATATTAATTTGGTGCCACCGATTGGCACCACTTGAATCTAATACCAAACTCAGCGGAATACTAATTTCGTCTCATCCCAAATTGGGGGTGCAACTAACCAGCAATCACATTAAATCATATGAAATTCAGTCAATAAACCATTCCACCTGGATTGGCCATTTCATCCCAAATAACGTCAAATCATTGGAGGATTCCATCTGGTTAAAATTCTGACAGCGGGCATTCACATTTCAAAGAAGTGGGTTAAGGCTGAAGTTATACAAGAGTGGGCTAAGAGGGTTCTCTTGACGTAGGCCCATTTGAGGGCGGACTACATCTGTGAGGAAGCCAGGGCCACGCACAGCCATTGTGGCAGATTCCGTTAGCAACATCACCCAATTAAAGAAACAAAAGGGGAGGTAGAACTTGAGGACGCAGGCTCTTAGGTAGTCCCAATTGACTCTATCATAGGCCTTCTGCTGGTCTAAAAACACAAGTGCTCCAGAGGCCGTGGATTGACATACGTTGGCAAAGGTGTGTATGTTGTCCCAAATTGACCTTTTAGGGATGAAACCAAATTGTTCAGGGGAAATGAGAGCAGAGGCAACAACCCCTAGACGGTTAGTCATGATTTTATTAAAATTTTTGTGTCTGTGTTAGTGAGTGAAATGGGGCGCCAGTTGGCCAAGTCCAGCTTATCCCCTTTTTTGTACAACGTTATCATGAAGGCCTCTTGCCCTCCAGGTAGGAGGCACGTTTCCAGAAGGCATTGGTTCAGAGAGGCAAGCATCAAGGAGGAAAAATCTTTGAAATATTTCTTATAGAACTCATAAGGGATGCTGTCTGGACCTGGGCATTTCCTGTACGGTGCACCACAAATGTCGGACCAGAGTTCTTCCTGAGTAATCAAATTCATTAACTCTGGGAATTGGAAAATGATGCGGATATGTGCACTTTTGAGAAAATCTTCCATTTCAGCCAGTGGAATTGGATCGGATCAATATAATTTAAGGTAATAATTTTGTATTTTGATTGCCACTTTGGCTGGTGTATACGTGACTGAGTGGTCTGACCTTCACACCTGTGTGCAGGCCAAACTCTGGCGCAGTGCAAAGAATTTTTGAAAAAGATAAGCAGAGCATGTATCACCCTCAGTTATATGCTTTGCTTTATACTGAACATAAACCTAATGCTTGTGTTGTCTTACCAGTGCATTGAGGAGAGTGGACACTTCTGCCCACTTGTGACCCCAAGCTGGGCTGTAGCCTGCAACAGGGACGTTAGACTCCAGGTGGTCCAACTCTGCCAGCGTGCGCAAAATGACTGCCAAGGCAGCCCATGAGTGACGGGAGAAGAGGTGGTGAGCCTGGTGGATTGTGTTCACTTTGAAGGATGACTAGGTGGAAATTGGGTCTGCACATAATGGTGCAATAAAATCTGGAGCTGAGGTCATGGTTTCCACCCACGAGGAAAATCTTGGTGATGAAATCTCGGTGAGGTGGAGTTTGCACCATTTTGGCACCTGGGCCGCTGGACTGGACAAATGGAAGGAAACCAATACCATCCTGTGGTCAGAGAAATCGATTTTTGTCATGGTGAAGTGGGAAATTTGGGATTGAATTTTCAACAGCGCGAGAATAAGGTCAATATGAGTCATGGACCTTAGCTGACTGTTGTGCACGTGGGGTCAAGACATGTTAGTGAGTAGTGTAGCATGATGCGGCAGAGTATCATACAACCCTAGGGTGGCTTTGAGAATGCAAAGTTTAATGTGCCCCTGCGGGGTGTAGGTAATGAGGGCCAGTGGTCTTCGGTTGGGTTCATCCAGCAGTTCATGTCGCCAACAACAAATGGGTCAGGGGGTAGTGGAAGGGAATTGACGGCTGAGAAGAATTCTGACAATTTCATGCAGAGGTTGGGGCATAAATGTTAATGACAGCATGCACTTCTTTGTTCCACAAAAAGGAGACTACAAGGATGCAGCCGTTGATGTATGATTGTGATGAAATGAAATGAATTTAAAACTATGGTTTACATGAACAAGCACCCCACAGTGCTTCAACCAAAAGGAAAGGGAAGGGAGGAGCATGGTAGCCCATGCTTCTTCTGCACTGCGTGAACAGTGGGTTTCCTGAATGGCCAGAATGTCCACGGGTAAATTATTTTTAAAAAACTCAGTTTTCTGCCTGGGATGGCGAGGCGTTGAGTCCAGCAATGTTCAACGTCCCTAAAGTAAAAACTCCCCCCATTGCACCTTAGGTGCAAGGGGAAGGGCACCCATGCCCTTCAGCCTTCTCATTATCAGCGCATCGCTGCTTGGCAGCGTGGGTATTCTGTGCAATGGAGTATGGTTTGGTATGGGAAACTTTAGATGTGGGGTTCGCGTTGGCTTTTGCCTTCTGCTTTTTCCCCACTATGGGACGATTTTTGGCGTTGTGTGCAAATGCAGTGCACTATTGCATGAATTTGGAATCTCAGCAGGAATATTGTTGGGCGCTTAGGTCCCAATCTATGCTTGAGCGCATTTGTTGGGATTTTTGCCCATATTCCCAGCCTGCTAGATTACCTGGAATTGCTAGAGGAAAATTCCTTAAGGCGAAGTAAATCAGAAATTGGTTGCCTAAGTTTTGGAGTAACTATGTTTGGGGGATTTTGGGATATTCGCCTGGTTATATCCATCAGGGATTGATTTGATAGATGCTTAAGATCTCGTGTGGGCAGAGTTGCTGACGAAATAGGGGCATCTGATAGTGATTAACTATCAGGTGTACTGATTGGGATTGGTCAGGTTTCATCACCAACTGATTGAAAATGAATAGCAAGTTGCAAGGCGAGTGATGCTGCCTTTAACTAGTGAATCAATTGATTGGTGAATGACCTGCCTTAAGGGGTAATAAGTCCCATTACCTAAGCAGGTCGCTAGCCAAATATGGTTGGTTTGCTTGGATTGAGAGGAAAATGTTAGGGACACGTTTTTTGACTCTTTCTGTTTTAGGTCTTAAGGATGTCCAATGACGGAATCCTAGCCAGGATGGGGAAGACCATCGATGCTGAGACAAGGATGGGTGATTCAACAGCAACAGCTGCCGTTTCATTGAAGAGGTGTCAACCAAGGGTTAGACAGCCAAATTCCCCACTATATATATTCCCTAGGATTTACTATAATAAAAACAGTAATAGTTAGAATTAGATAATAAGAATTATTCAGTTCTAAGTTATCCATTTGGTATATAATTAAACTATCATCAGCTTCCATTGTGCAGTTCTGCCTCAAGGATATTATTTCTGAGTGCAATAATTGGAAGACTCTTAGAGAAAAGAGTAAAGATCCGAGTGGGGATCTAGAGAAGAAGGAACCACCATTGGGGATAGTTGCCAACTGTGTGTTGGATTGAAGAGACTGTCATCAGGGTATCCCAGTGAAGATCAGGTGGACAAGAGCAAGGGAACGAATCCCTACAAGTATGACTTCACGAGTAAAAAAGGGGAATACTGGCTGAGCGTTGGGCCAAAATATAATTCATACTCAACTATGGATAATAGTCTCCATACTATTATTAATTAATAATTCATTCTACTATACAATGTGACAAAGTGCACAAGGAAACAGAACCTGTGCTTTAAAAAGGCTACTAGGGTTGCTTGCTGATAACAACCACCAGTATATTTTTACAAGTTGATGCTCACTACAGGGGTAGTTGAGTTGAAGAACTTATAATGATGACCTATGAAGATGTTTCCAATTTTGTAAATAAGTTACTGAAGAAAGTAACAAAGATAGAACATGAAGAGGATCACGTTCAGTGGCGTTCACCCAGCTCAGCAGTGGAGCTCCAAGTGAAGCAAAATTAAGATACTCAAGTTCAGGGAAAAGGACTTGTAGCCTAGATATGGAACTATCTAGTGCTGCAAGGAAGCCAGTTCCACCGGACATCTACTTGAGATGAAGAGTATCAGCAGGGCCAACTCATGTTGAAATTGGGTCCACTGGAAATAGCCTGAGGAACAGCAGGGCCAACTCAGGTTGAAATTGGGTCCGCTGGAAATAGTCCTGAGAAACGGCAGGGCCAACTTGAGTTGGAATTGGGGCCGCTGGAGAAAGTCCCAAGGGGCATCAGGATCAACTCAGGTTGAAATTGGGTCCGCTTTAAATAGACCTGAGGAGTGAGTGTTTAGATGAGGCATTAGGTGAAATAGGAAGCAATCAATCTGGAGAATCGGACTTCCATACCATTGAAGATATGAAGACAAAAATAGGAAATGATTAATCCTAGATAGTGGAGAAAA
>JAKSZP010012744.1:0-20541 GCA_022478985.1 Massospora cicadina
TGATGGGCCCTCATTTGTTCTGACACAATTTGATTGGATTCTGTGCACGGTATACTGAAGAAGCACACGAGGCACCTAACAACAAACCAACACCATTTACTGTGACCAAACCAGGGGATGATGAAGCTATGATCAATCTGCAAATAGAAAATTTCCCTGAGCTGATGACCAATTAACAAGGACGCTCCACAAATGTGACTCCTCAGCAACTGCAAGATATTATGGAGTGGCTGTTGTGTGGATATCGCCTATACAAAGATGAGGCTGGTGAAAACGCCCTGAGTTTAATCTATAACCAATGTGACCAAGAAAATTACTACACCCTGTACATGTCTTGTTTAGATGCGACTAAAGCGAGGTTGGCTCGCCGCCTCAGTACCCACATAATCAAGGAATATCTTGTTACTTATGTGCAACCATCGATTCACCAGCTACTGCATGTGCTGGCTCAAAACAATATTGAAATTGGAGGTGTATTATGTCTCACTTGAGCACAACAGCAAGATACTTGCCTCCTGCTCAACTGCCTCAATAGTTTATTTTCAGAGGTACAAGGGGTGCTGGTACAAGATGGTCCATCGCGTTGGGGACGTCTACTGTCAATTGGACCTTTTGGTACCATAGTTAGATTCAGAATTACCTCAAGTAATAAAAGAACTTCTGGATCGGCATGGTCTATCAGAAGAGTGGATTCAGGACGCAACAACGTTGGGAAATAATACTGAGCACTTTATGATGGGGCTATCCAAATGGGCGGAATCTCTCAAAGCCGTGATTGCCCAGCTTAGGGAAAAATGACACTGATGGAATGGCAAGTGGTGGACAAAGTCAGCTCTTTATCGGTGGAATTAACCCAACTTTGTTTTGAATGGAGTACCCAGAGAATAGCAGATAGTGCGCTTATCCTTTGGTCAACATCTCCCAAACATCTCAAGCTTATTCATCGGGTTACACAACTGGAAGTTGTTAGTCAGGCTGAGTGCCAATAAGCCTTCCCTCTTCTGATTGGTGATACAAGAGAGTATGCAGACGTGAAAGGGCGCCTTGGTACCCTTTGATGGGCCAATGAGGAATTGGTATGGGAACAAGCCTCCCTCGTTAATTAAATAAATGATGCCAATTAACAAGTGGATAATGCTAGCTGGCAGCATACCCACCTGAAAAACATAATTGAAGAGGTCCTCTCACAATTACAAGCCATGGAACAGAAATTAAAATGTTGAGAGATAATTCCGCAGGGAGTTGCATCAGCAGTATGAAATGCTGCAACAGGAATTTCAGGATGGACAGTGTGAATGCTATTCGGTTAAAGCGGAGCAAGTGATCAACAAAAATTTTGCAATGCATGCCAAAGCCAGGTGAAGAGGGGCAGTGTGTGGTGATTCAGGGGAGTTATGGTATGGATCAGCAAATGAATATCCCTTGGGCATTATGATGGACCCCCCAGGTGACACCAGTTCTCCCAAGTCCTTTTTGACGGTGTCAAATTCTGTGGTTGACTCAAAAATAAACCCTTTGATAACCTACAGATTGGGCCGATTTTCACACCTAATGCTTGAACTAATAATCTAATTAAAACCTATTACAATAGCATGGTTTGGGCCAATTATTGCTATATAGATTTTTTATTTTATTAAAGCTCAGTTGAAATATCCCTGCACATTAAGGTTAACCTTATCTGCAATTACTCAGCCAGGTTGATCAACTCAATGTTAATTTAATTAATTATTCTATTGGCAGTTTGGGCCAAATACATTTGCACAGTTGGGCCAATTATCTCTGCCCCAATCCTTGGCAACTAGTCCCAATTAGTCAGGACCAATATTAATAAAATTGTATACAAAATTATTTGATAATGACCCAAAGTTACGTTTAAAAGTCCCATGGACAATTAAACGAACAAACAACGTAATCAATTTTCTGCCTTGGGCAAAAATCTGTATGTCAATCCATGTAATTTATCTGATACCACATGCGTGGACTGCATGAAAGGGGTTACCTAGTGCTATTGATCAAGGAGGCCTGATGATGTCCCGATTAGGGGTGCATCATTTACTTCAATTGAGGGTAAAATTTCACAGAAGGTGTGTTTTATCAGCAGTATGACAAAAACTGAAATCTAGATGATCTTAGGAAAATTTTGCATGCTTTTATTGCAATTTTTGTACCTGAAATTCTCCCAATTTTGAGAGTATTTTGCCACAAATAAACCTAAGGAAAGGTTTTAGTCATAGGCCAGACTGAGGTAGTAACATAGCTGTTAAGATTTCGTGCTGGAATGTGGCTAGGAGATGCCCTAAAGGTATATACCAGCACCTGGACTAATGAATTATTATCAAAAATTCTGGTATAATAAAGTCTATTTTATTATATCTTCGCTTTATTTGTATCTTAAGTCACTTTTGAGAGTGTTTGCAAGCTGGGATCTCAGGATCCACAGCTTGCAACTTTGCCTGCCTTGGCGAAGTTCCCAATTATGAAGGGAAAATTGAACCCAAAGTCAGACGGAAAAATCAGAGCCATTTTCATATGCATAGTGCATTTTTGAACGGTTCAAAAACTGTAAGCAACTGGCTAAATAGGATCCACCGGCTGAACTTCAGCCCAAGTTACCATGTGGATTTAATTAATCAAGCAAGTAATCCTCAGAATTTGACAGATGGATTCAATTCCACCCAGTCAGCTGTATGATAATGCACAAAGGGATGGTTCCTGTAGTCGCTCTGAAACCAATTTGCCTGCTCCTTACGGCAGGAACATGGAGCAAGGCGAAGTCATTCAAATCAAAAAATTACCTCCTTTCAGTCATGATGGGAATTTACACGGTTACTTTAAGCATTTTAAATTCACTGTAGAAGGGGCTACTGATTGACAAAAAGCAAAATTGTTGCTGTCCGCTCTAGATGTGGAAAGCGCTGATCAAGTTGCCTGCTATCTTTAAGTATCTTGGTATCCTATGAAGATGTTTAAGTGATTGTTCTCCGGCTGTTTGGGGGTGCTACCAAGAAGGCCCAATGGAAAGCCAACTTTAAGACTATACAGTTTCACCAAAACAAGACCATGTTAGAAATTACTGAGCGTTTTTTGGTGGAATCACATGTCCTACTTGGAGATAACATTTTATCCACCAAGGATGTCAGTTTAGCAATGACAGCAGCTGTTAAACCACACTGGGAACTATACAACGCTATGTACATGTGTTGGATGGAGATGCCAGACTTATCTGAATAATGAACACCCTATGTCGACTCTCCACCACAATAAGCACCCCCAACGTAGCCCAAAAAACCTTTGCTGTCTGCTCAAACTCTTCAGGATATGGTCCGCAGCAACTGGGTTATCAGCCACTGGAACGTATTCATCCCTCATACAAGTCAGTGGGCCCTTTTTGGCCCATGTATGCTTTGCCTGTTCATCCACAACCTTGGAACCATACCACTAACTTCCAAACTGGTCCTTCCGCCACAAGCTATATATGTGAACCTTTTGTGAACACTTTCTTCCAGTGCATATGAAGAGGGAATTATGCAGGTAATTGTCCTAGCAAACCACAAGTGTATGCAATGCCAGCTGAGAAAATCAAGCAGGGAAAAGCTCGAGCAGAGTAGAGACGGGACGCTCTACCTCTGCTAAGTTCAATTAACTTGTCCCTAGAAATTCCCAAATGTCTTTTCAGGTAGAATTTGAACCTCAGTTGGATGATTTGTTATACAAGAAGCTTCCATCAAATACCTCTGCTTTTGTCCCTGAGAGTAAAAGTTCACCCCAGAGCCCTAAGTTCCGCCAGGATGTGCAGAAGCCATATGCATGACCGATCCTGGAAAAGACTGGCACCAGCAATGCGAATTCCTCAATGAACGTCGCCTCTTTAGTAGGGGTTAATTTAGCCATTCCAGTAAAGAAAATTGCTAGCGAGTATCCTCAGGTCAGAAAGGGCATTTTTTTCCTATTTGAGTAGCCCAAAGCCCTTGGACTTACATTTAATAAATGCTGATGGTTCTTCTTTTTAGGAATGTACTTACTAGGACATTTTCGTTCAAAACATAAAAATCCGCGCTATCATAGACATGGGAGCCCCTGTGAACATAGTCTCTACCCGGTTGGTGGTTAAACTCCTTTTGAAACTGGATGTGGACCTTCAAGTAGTATACGGGACAGCGGGAACGCATACCATTGTGTCTGAAGGAGCATATAGCGCGTTGCCTTTACAATATGGGTCAGTTCAGGTATATACTTTGGCGGTTGTTTTGCCAAATAACAACTCTGACATGTTAATTGGTGCGGCCTTTATGAGAGAATTTGGTGTTGTGATAAATATGGCAGAGGAAACTCCTACATTTTTAGGCCAACAGATCACCATATATTTTACCTCTTGTGGAATCCAAATGGATCCATTCCGCTATAGCAAAATCACTCTAGCATACAGCGATGGAGTGATTCCTATTCATTATCGATGGCTGAGGTGGTGGAGCAGGACCCTCCCCAACCAGATATACAAGTACAAAGGGATCCCACTTTGGGCAGTGAGCGCTTTGAGCCTACCGTCTGGACACCAGTGCATAGTAGGGACTGGGCTTGAGATTGATGCCCTAAAAGGGCTTTATGAAAAAATTATGGGGCCACACCAGCACTCATGGCTTGAACCACATGTGGCTCCAGGGTTACTGCTACCTGGGAATGGTGAGGTGAAGGTGCTGCAGGTGAACTTACAGAAGAAGGCAATAATGATCCAGCGGACCCAAGTGGTGGCTTACCTACACTTAGTCCCTATAGAGAAAGTTCGCCGTTTTAATGATTTCAGCTCATGGTAGGATCTCAGACTACTGGCAAGCTCATCGTTCAGCGTACTGACCATGGTTCCATGGGAAGCACTAATGAGATTATCGGCGGAGCAGCAAGATAAGGCTATGTCATTATTTGAAAAGTATCAGGATATTTTTACATATTTTGCTTATGGTTTGGGGTGCGCTCAAGGGGTAATATTGGATAGATATGGGGGATCACCCTCCCATTTGATTGTGACCTATTAGATGTTTGAAAGCAGTGGAAGCCATCTAGTACTAAAAAAAAGCAGTGGAAGATGTTGTCTCCAACGAGGTGAATAAACTTATCATGCAAGGGATGCTAGAGCTGTCAAACACTCCATGGACATCACCTGTGCTCATTGTAAAGAAAAAGGATGGCTCAAATCAACTGGTTATTGACTATCGTAAACTCAATAATGTAATGAAAAAAGATTACTACCCTCTTCCATGGATTGATGATGCGTTAGACTGATTGGGTGGGGCAAATTATTTTCTGCCATGGATAGGATCTGAGGTTACTGGCAGATAAAATTGCCCTTAGCAGAATGGGAGAAATGTGCGATCATCACTTTGAGAGGGTTGTTCCAGCTGACATGAATGCCACAGAGTTGTGTACGATTAAGCTACGTTCCAGTGTGCCATGGATACGATTTTAGGCGATTTAAAGCTGTCCTGCATCCTAGTTTACTTGAAGACATCAATGTGTTCTCATAGACGTTTACAGAGCACCTTGCCCACTTGGAACAAGTGT
Source organism: Massospora cicadina (assembly GCA_022478985.1). Taxonomy (NCBI): domain Eukaryota; kingdom Fungi; phylum Entomophthoromycota; class Entomophthoromycetes; order Entomophthorales; family Entomophthoraceae; genus Massospora; species Massospora cicadina. The sequence goes on from JAKSZP010012744.1 coordinate 5,557, forward strand.
TTCAGCGCCTTGCTGATGAAAATCACAAACTAACCCTCAGAAGTGCCATTTCTTTAAAGAACAATTGGAATACCTCAGGTTCAGTGTGGATTCAAATGGGCTTAAACTGCAGCTGGCTAAAGTGGAAGCGATAAGAAAGATGACTCTCCCTGTGAATAAGTGGGACATTCAGGTGTTTCTGGGGATGGTCAGGTATTATTGACGGTTCATTCCCAATTTCAGTTGCATCAGGGCCCCACTTTTCGAGTTGTTAAAGAAAAAGCTTCTTTCAATTGGACAGAACGATGCCATAATGCTTTAGATGTGTTGCAAACCGTGTTAGCAAGCGCACTCATTTTGCAATATCCCAACTTCAACAAACAGTTCATGTGCAATCAGATGCATCTCTTACCACTATAGGGGCAGTATTTTCCCAGAAAGATGATGATGGCATGGAGCATCCTGTCACATTCCATAGTCAAAGCTTGAACTGTCATGAATGAAACTACACTGTGACTGAGCAAGAGTGCTTAGCAGTGATCTAAGCTTACAAACATTTTTAGGTATATTTGCATGGGTAAGATTCCAAGTAGTGACAGATCATGCGTCCTTGCACTGGCTACAGATCTGCATAAACTGAAAGGATGTATCGCATGTTGGGCTCTGAAGCTTAAAGCATATGATTTTGAGATTTTACATCGCCTGGGAGCAAAACATCAAAATGCGGATTGTCTTTCTCAGCTGCCAACGGTTGCTATCATGGTGGATTTAGCTGACATTATGTGTGAGAAGACGGTGGCGAACAGTTATCAGCATAAGCTGCCGTAGGTGATCAAGGTATTAGATGGGCTCAGGAAAGATACTTTTCTTGAGAGGGGGAACTATATAAGCAGATCAAAGACTCAATGCTGAGTTTCCCAAAAATTAGCTAGAGACTTGATTATTATGGATGCTCATCGAGCTGTAGACATGGAGGATTGCAGAAAACGCTGAAGTTTTTGCGACCCCAATACTACTGGGAGAGCATGCATTACAATATATTAGAAAAGGTTAGTTGTTGCCATCAGTGTCAAGTGGAAAAGTCTTTCCACAAGAAAACCACATACCAGCTAGTTAAACCCCGGTTCGCCTGGCACACCATTTCCATTGATGTAGTGGAACCTCTGCCAACTAGTTCCAATCAATACAATTATATAATCGTTGCCATCGATTGTTTAACCTGATAGGTGGAGGACAGGGCTATTAGCGACTTGGGCGCGGTCACCACTGCCAAGTTTATTATGAAAGTGTGTTATACAGTCACATGGCTGCCCATAGTTATTCTAACAGATAAATGAATTAACTTCACTTTGCATTTCCTGCCAAAGTTGAATGAGTTGATGGCAATCAACGGGGTTTTGACCACCTCCTATCATCTGGAATCAAATGGGTTGGTGGAGCGGGTCAACAGAACACTAGTTAACATACTTTGAAAATTGGTAAAGGATTGGCCCTTGGAATGGAGTTCCCTTCTACCTACCTCTGTGTTTGCATATAATAACAGCTATCATTCAACCACTGGTAAGAGCCATTTCAACTGCTGTATGGTTGACATATGGCTCTGCCCGCCTTGCTTTATTTGTGTGCAGAGGAAACTGGTGGTGTGGATCCCAAGCAATATTTGAAGACTCAAGGATACATTGATCAAGGTGCCAGCCGAAGGAAACTATTGGCGGTTAGTAGGTATAATAACACGAAAACCTTACCCACGACGTAACCAGAAAAATCCAAGTCCCAATCTGGAGGTGAAAAAAACTTTCTATGACATAGTTGACCCTGCTCAGGTTTCATGTCGATACTTTCTTTCTCTATTTTTGGTAATGTCCGTCCCCTGGTCAGCTTGCCTCAAATAAATAAAATAAAATAAAATAAGGATACATTGATCAAGCCGCAAACAGAAGCCTACTCCACCAGTTTGGCCAAAAGATTTGCGATCAGGCAGCCAATCAGAAGAGATGGAGTGGACTCCCCCTGTTCACTGTGGGGTACAATGTTTTATTCCATGACCAGCACTAATTTTGGCAGAAAAATAAGCTCTTTAACATCTGGGCTGGGCCATTCAAAATAATTGAGTAGACCAGCATGGATGTCTACACTATCAAGGAACCTGTGGGGGGTCATATTATCAACTAAGTTAATGCAAAGTTCCTCCAAGCATATAAACAGTAAGAGCATATTGTCCAGTCAAGGGGGGTAATGGCACGAAGTTGATATGACTGGATGATATGCTACCCATACCAGCAGATGGGAGGGGGAATCAAGACGAGTCTCAAGATGTACAAAAAAGGGTATACAAAATATAAATTGAGAAAAATGACAAACATTTGGTGAACTGAGGGGAATTATGCCAATAATTGATATGAACAAGATTATCTACAAAAGGGAAGACAAATAGAAGACTACCAAGCTGAGAATTCATCTGGCTTGTGGAAATGAGGTATAAAGAGTCACATGGAGGATTGGGAAGGAAGTTTTTTCCTGAGGTGATTAGGTGAGTGCAGATAAGTCTGCAATTTATATTAAAATAAAGGTTGAAACCAGGGGCAATAGCTCCATATATAGTTTATCAAGTTTTACTAGTAAGTCAGCAATCTTCATATCATTCAATTTGGTTGCTGAGTGGCTAATACCCTGTGCAAAATGACTTGGCAGCATCAAGCCTGTATGCCAAAGATTGACAGTAATATTTAAAGATAATTTTAATAATTTTAGAGATATTGGAAATTGTTAGTTCACAATCTAATGATTAAGAAAAGTTAACAATTAAATAATTAATTGCAATTCACCAATGAGGTGCAAATCCAATGTCAGTTAGAATTATGTTTAACTTGTGATTTTTATAAAAATGTGTTTTTTATAAGTTGGCTTGTAAACTAAGTTTTTACTTTGCTTCAATCAAATAATTGCACAAACTGATTCAATAGTTGATTATTGTGGCGATTTAGTAAGATACTTCTATGAATAGTCAGCCAGGGCTAGCTAGGGCTGGAAAACGTTTTTAAAGAAACTAACTGAGTTATAAACCAATACTAAATATTGGTTAAGCGTGTTTGATAACAGTGATAGCCAGCCAGGATAAACATATGCCTTCTATTAAAAATCACTAAATGTTATCACTAATTATAATACTAAAGAACGCCTTATCTTTTACTGTTTAATGTGTTTACTTCTAGCTGAAAATGTTGAGTATTGGTTCATTTTTCTAAGTGTCAATTTGCCAAAAGTGAAACAAAAATTTCAATTTATTCGAGGTACGCTGACCAGGGGATGGAAAGTACCAAATCACAACACTCAAAACGACAAAACAAAACTACTAACCAGGTGGGAAGCAGAAACCGCTAACCCACCATGGCAGAGGGTGAGGAGGGGTCAGGGGGTTGGTTTTCAGAAAGGCCCGCCTCGATCAAGGGATGTTGGTTACAGTACCAGATCAGAGCAGAGAGCCAGGGCGGTGGGGCATCTGCATAGTGGTGGTGGAGGTCAGCGTAGTAGGAGTTTTCCACTTCCTCATTAAGATAATGACGGGAAAGTGTTTCAACAAAAGCTGTGAGGAGAACTTCAGCTTCTTTGCGGGCTTCAGGAAGTTGGGTGAAAAGGGTGCAACAAAAACTATACTTTATAAAATTTACCAGAGTGCAACTAATGTCACTCATCTTAACTCAACTGGGCCAGTTGTCTTCATTTACTAGAAGGCATTTTACATTTCTTTTAATATAAGTTAATCAAGCTTGTGCACCTGTAAAACTGCTAGTTCTTACAGAAGTTGAACGTGTACCTTCTGCATACATTCTGTAGTTAACACAATCCTCCCCAACTCAGCTCTGCTTATAATATAAAAAATGTATTAGGTGAAGTAAGTGTCTTTTTCCCCATACTATTACTGACCATCTAGAGATGTCTTCCAATCATCAGAAACCTAACTATTTATTTAATTGCCTTAGCAATATTGCTAAAAGATATTTTAAACCTGCACTTAATGATTTGACATACATAATTGATGCTAAAATCTTACTTTCCTGCTCGTGATGATTTTCCAAGAAAATTACACAAATCTACAAGAAAGTAAGTTTCGATCACCCATTATAGTTTTACTCCAATGTCCTCATATTCTCTGCCAGCTGCTTCAGTGTGGGCAGCAGCAAAACCCCCTCACCATTTTTCATCCATCAGAAAAACGCACTTGGACTGGATCACCCAGTCATTCCAAACCCATGGGAGATTCATTCCTCCCAAGGATCTTAATGCCAACCTCACTCATGCCCAAGAAATACCTCGCTGCCCCCTGGTGTTCCCCCGGAGCAACATGCACTACATCTTAAGGGTCAATTATGGGAAATTCTTCCCGTACCATGACTAAGCCATTTTTGAAATGGCACAGGTGGTGATGATACAACCAGATCTATAGATATCCACCCCTATAAGGGGTATTTTAACCTTGGCTTCACCTGTGAAGCCAACGCCGCCACTGCAGCAACTGTGCCCCTGGTATTTCATGGTACCCTCTGCCTACAGTTTGGATCCAGCTCCCAGCGGACACCATTTTGGTGGTTCAGTTTTCTAGTTTACCCACACACCTCCCCCTGTAGTGCTCCATCAGGAGCTGATGGACGGTTTGGCAGCCTATGGCTCCAACCCCATCCTACAATTTGTGGTCCTAAATGGGGCCACATGACTCGCTGAGCCTCGGGTGTATGCCACAATAATCCCTGATTTAGTAAAATTGCAATGTCAATTCCCTCTTGCACCATAATTCCTTCTGCCCCTGACCATCTGTTTTAGGCCTGCATCAAGGGCGGGCGGACAATCTGTCCATCCTGTTTTGAGTTGTACTTCTCAAAATGCAAGCGCCCCTCCTTAGCCACTTCTGACGGATCAGATTATTTGCCCACTGACCTCCAATCTGCCGCCCACCCCCACACCAGTTCCAATATGGGGTATGTCCTACCTCCTCCTCCCCCAAAACTTGAGGCTGAGCTGCAACTACAGCAATCAATCAGCCTCCTCCTCGCCCCAGTGTTACACTGATTCCTCCAATCAAGCATAAGATTGGACCCCAGTTTTACCCCATGCTTCCCCCAACAAATCAACCAAACCTCAACCATACACCAATTCCCCAATTCATTTCAACCAGAACCCATGGGAGTTATTGGCTGAAATCGATGAATCAGGTAAGCTCATTGAAGAGCCATCTCTGCAAATTGAGTGGTTCAATAATGCAGAATGGGATGCCAAATATCACCCTCGCCTATATACCTCACTGCCAAATGCTGAATTATTTTGCAGTGACCACCAGCTTGCAGTCAAAGCAGCTGCAACGTCAGATTGTCATCCTCTTAAAAAAGCTGTTGCCGAATCAGTGGCGATGCTCACAGGAGGTAATTCCCCTCCTGTTATCCCTCAACTCTCACCCCAAAATTAAAAGTACTTTGAATCAATTACACAGAAATGTCATCTATGCTATCCAGAACGTGGTAATGGTAGCACAAAATCTTAAAGCTAAGATTACCCAAACCGATATTGCCACGTTCATTAAAAACCCAGATGCCCGCATTAAAGCTGAAAAAGCTTTAGCCAAATATTAGTGTTATTTTCCTGGCTGGCAACTTCCATGAAATACCAATTATTAATGTTATTGAACCACATGCCACTGATACCCCAACGCTTTTATGGTCCACCTTGAAATGTACTCTACTCTTGGAGGAAGAAGCCGCTGCCAAAAATGAGCCCCCAATCCCCCTCCCCTTCCACCATAAGGTGATAAATGATTCCCACTGCCCACTTGGTTGGTTGTTTTTGATTGAAATGTTTCATTCAATCCGCTCATTTGGGCGTTTTGTCTGAACCAACAAGTTACGTTAGTTTAAGTTTTAATTTTTAGTCTTGGTAATGTCTGTCTCCTGGTTTGGCTTAACTCGAATAAATATAATACATAATTGATGCTATGACTTCACTAATCAGAAAGGTAGGGATTAGTTGATCTAAAGAAATTTAAAACAGACTCTTGTGAGGATAGCTCACCTAAAGAGATTTATCAATGAGTTTACCCAGAGGCTCTACCTCAATGCTCAAACTTTAGATGCAGGGAATTATCTCACTTATTTTAATGCCATCACTGCTTCTTTATCTGATTTCAAAAAATTCCCATTATTTAGTTGTACCTTGATACAATAAAATATGATCTTACCTTGCAGCTGCATGTATAGGAACCCCCAATGGTGTTCCTCCCAATTTTTTTAAAACTCTAGACCATATTATTATGCACCTAAAGCTCTTTCACATTCTAGCTGTGACGCTTCCCACAAATCTTACCCAGTAAAGTGCTAAGTTTTCTTTAAGCAAACTAGTCACAGATTATAGCTGATTCCATTGCCCACTATATCATTCTTAAAGAGCTGTTCATATTAGAAATAGATGGTCACTCTGATGACATATACTTAGCGCTTCAAATTTCCAGCGTTAAAGTTTTGACTACTTCAAAATTATGGTTCTTAGTCTGGTGTTAAATTTGGAGTTATGAATGCCTATTGTATGTGTCACAGATGGGGATCCCAGACCCCGTCCAATTCATCCTGGAAATGCCCACGCGGCGGCATTCCAGGCGGGCAACCTAACCAGACAGACTTAGGCACAGGCGAGGCGAACCTTTTCTCATCAAATCTCAGAAATGCCCATGCAGCGGCAAATGGAGTGATGAGGCCGGACTGTCACTAATACAAGGTCCCCTATCACAAACCCAAACCCAAAAATATCAGGTAAGTGAGGCGCGACACCTCGAAAGAACTTTATTTTTTAAAAAATAATAAAAGACTGAACCGGAGGGGACCAAGGCCAAGACTTAGAATTCCAACTTGGATTTAAGAAGGTCAGGTTCAACTTTTATAAAGTAGCTTCTGAGGAGCCTCTCCAATTCATTCCTTAAGCCTGCTGAGCTTAAGGAATGGTCAGAGCAGCTCAGCCCAGCCCTCCAAGTCTGACCACCCACTCATCCCATACCCAACAATTCCAATTGGTTCAGTTTGAATTAACCAAATGAACCAATCGGAATGTAACATTTGGAAATTCATCCTTTCAGATGATTTCCATTTGTTACATCACCCCCTGCTAAAACGGCCCTCTGGGGGCAGAGAGCTGCTGTTTTGGGAGGAAATCGTTGGTGAGAGGTCTTCTCAGGGCGAGTCACCTCAAGCCCCAAGAAGGATCCTCTCAAGGGGAAATGGGGGGGATGGAAACCAGAAACTGGGCTGTTGGAGTAAGCCCCAACAGGTAAGGACATTCGTACCCAACACCTGGCCAAATCACCACCTCCTGGAGGCTACCACTAGGAATGGCCTTCCCATCCTGACCGGGAAGGCGCTTTCCCCAACGATAGCCCTGGAAGGCGCGAAACAGCGCTGGCCATGGGCCATCCCCTTTGTGTTGTCGGGCCTGAGAATGGCCTTCCCACACTGACTGGGAAGGCACTTTCCTCAGTCCTGCTGGCAGTGGGGTTGACCCCATGGCGCTGGTGTTGGGGCGAATATCCTCCCCTTTTGGGACTTTCTGGGGTTGAGGGAACCTGCTGGGAACAGGTGCCCTCGGACATGGCCGCTGGAATCAGCGGGAACCTGAAATTTGGCAGACCCTCAACTTTCACTGACGTCGCAGGGCTGGCCATTGGTCGCTGGGTTGGCCCAGAACCAGTTTCCTCAACAGCTGGGACAAAATGGAAATCCTCTGAGGGACAGGACTACCTCCAACCAGAAGCAAAATGAAGTTGGAATAATGTCACAGATGGGGATCCCAGACCCCATCCATTTCATCCTGGAAATGCCCACGCGGCAGCATTCCAGGCGGGCAACCTAACCAGATAGACTTAGGCACAGGCGAGGCGAACCTTTTCTCATCAAATCTCAGAAATGCCCACGCGGCAGCAAATGGAGTGATGAGGCCAGACTGTCACTTATACGAGGTCCCCTATCACAAACCCAAACCCAAAAATATCAGTTAAGCGAGGCGTGACACCTTAAAAGAACTTTATTTTTAAAATAAAAATAATAAAAGACCAAACCGGAGGGGACCAAGGCCAAGACTTAGAACTCCAACTTGGAATTTGAGAAGGTCAGGTTTGACTTTTATAAAGTCACTTCCAAGGAGCCTCTCCAATTCATTCCTTAAGCCTGCCAAGCTTAAGGAATGGCTGGAGCAGCTCATCCCAGCCCTCCGAGTCTGACCACCCACTCCACCATACCCAACAATTCTGATTGGTTCAGTTTGAATTAACCAAACGAACCAATCAGAATGTAACGTTCAGAAATTCATCCTTTTGGATGATTTCCATTCGTTACAGTATGAAGATAATAGACCAGAAGTTGTAATTTTTAAGATATAAACTCCCTATAAATTAAACTTCAAACTTTATGAACTGGTTAATTACTTATACAATGGATTCCAGCCCTTATCTTCCTAATCAAAAGTAATTTCATAACTTATTACAAAAAGTTGATTAAAATTTAAAAAGCGTTTTTTTAAGCTACCAAATTAGTCTGGTTTTATCATATAGAATTACAGGGATTTATATAGGGTATATTTGATGTTCATCGCATCTTCACCCATGAATCCTCTTCTTTCACCACCAATTAACCAGTGGCTTAGTGGTGAAGGTTTCAGAAGGTCTACTCCCCATTCAAGGCCTCCTGCTGTAACCCAGAATGTCTCAGGGTCAATGTCTTTCTAATATAAATATTTCAAGCAAACATCTCATCAGACACTTTTTAAAAATGCTAAATCCAAACTCCTCTTGAGCAACGTTAGCACATACCAAATCAATTCATACCACTAATTAGAAATTAAAAAGCAACCTAATTAACACTAAAACTAATTTTGACTTAACTAAAAATGCTCTAAATCCTGGGTCATTAAGACAAATATTAATGAATTTTCTAGGCCGCAAGACATGAGTTGATCTACCTCCATCCTCACTCTCCCACCTAAATCTAAGCCAGCCAATCAGAGCAATGCTTGGACCAACATTCATACCCAAGCAGCTGCCCATTCGCCCAATCCTACCCACTCAAATTTAAATGCCACTATTCCAGTGAACCAAAATCCATGGGATCTATTGGCTGAAACTGACGAATCAGGTAATATCCTCATTAGTAAGCATACAGGTCAACCTCTCTGCCATGGCGATTATGGTTGGGCAGAATTTTTCCTTCCTGACTTCGATGAAACCCCTACCCCTCGCCATTTCGCTCCTCTACCCAATACAGCCCCCTTCCAAAGTGACCGCCAGCTCGCCTTAGCTGCGGTGGCCTCTCCTCATTGCCCAAAACTATGCACCGCGGTGGCCCAGTCAGTGGCTCAGCTCCAGCATGGCCTGCCCACCATCTTCTTCCCCCCGACTTCCCTGAATCTCCCTGCAGTGACATCTCAAAACTATTTGATGATGCTGAAATCGCTGTTATGAATGTCGCAACGCTTGCTTCATTCAACCCCTCAGCCAAAATCACCCGCCACAGTATCTCCCTTTTCACCCAACTTCCTGAAGCCCGCAAAGAAGCTGAAGTTCTCCTCGCAGCTTTTGTTGAAACACTTTCCCATCATTATCTTGATGCAGAAGTGGAAAACTCCTACTACGCTGACCTCAGCCCCCACTATGCAGATGCCCCAACGCCCTGGCTCTCTGCTCTGATCTGGTACTGTAACCAACACCCCTTGATCGAGGTGGGTCTTTCTGAAAACCAACCCCCGACCCCTCCTCACCCTCTGCCATGGTGGGTTAAGCAGTTTCTGCTTCCCACCTGGTTAGTAGTTTGTTTTGCCGTTTTGAGTGTTGTGATCGGTACTGTCTGTCCCCTGGTCAGCATACCTCGAATAAATCTAAATCTAAGACATGAGTTGATCTAAATTTAAATTTATTTGAGGTAAGTCAACCAGGGTTGGACATTACTGATACAAAAATAACAACCAAAAACAATAACCAAACATTCTAAATGTAAGGAGAAACACCAAAACAAAAAGGAAAATTAACCTACCAGGTGTAGCAGTTGTAAACTGCTTATCCCGCCATGGTGGAGGGGGAGGGGGGATCAGGTGGTTTATCAATTTTATCTTTATTAATGAGGAGGCGTATCAAAGCTGAGAGCAAAGGGGTTGGGGCATCTGCAGGATGTGGGTTGAGGAAAAATAAAAAATTGTTAACTTCTCTGGTAACAATCTGGGCCTGGATCATAGCCTCCAAAAATATGGCAACATGGTGTTCTGTTTTTATACATGCATCGGGAAGCTGAGAAATTTTTTTGATATTGGCTCTAGTGATTCACGTGGTGGGGGAAATTCTGCTAGTGCAACAACTTGCTTGATAGCAGAGGTGGCAGTTTTTCTTAATAGTTCAATTTCCACTTTTGCAACCTCAGGGAAATTGGAGGGGTAATCAATTAAATGTAGCCCTTCAATAAATTCAGTGACAGATAGTGACGCGGCTTTGCAGAGATGGCAGCTATCAGGAGAGGCCACTGCAGCCTCAGAAAGTTGATGGTCTCTCAAGAATGGGGTAATGGTGGGTTTGGGGGCATATTTCTTGGGTGGGAATGGGACATCGAAATCTGAAGGTAGATATGGTTCAAAGTTAATTGGAAAATCGGGAGGTGGGACAAAGTCCCCAGATTCTGTTAATTCATCCAATAAGTCCTAGGGATTTTCATTTTGAGTATGATTGATTCAGAGGGACGTAGTTTTGGTTGGGTAAGATTTAGGGCATGAAATTTGGTTGGAATCAATTTGGGTCCAAACCTGCTCCTGATTGGGTGTATTGTGAGAAATTAAGCTGGCCTGGGCTTTGGTTTCAAAGGTTTTGTTGATTTTTGAGCGTTCAGTTGGAGGGGTGGAGGCAGCCAAAATCCTCACTCAAACACTGTTTATGTGGCCTCATGTGTGAGCTTGGCGGATTCCGCTTAATTTTGAATTGTAGCTACAGTTTTTTTTTGAAATAATACAAATCATGGCAGAGGGGGCAAATGGTGTAGCCGTTATCAATACAAGCCCAAAAGAAGTGATCTGGTGCAGATGGGATATGGTCATGTGGTGGGATGTGCTGGGCTATGATTGGCTGGTGGGGGGTAATGGTAGCCATTGTCCATGGTGCCACTAACCTCTCAGCTCCATTCAGGACCAGGAAGTGGAGGATGGGGTCTGTACCATATTTGGACAGCACCATCATCATTACTTCATAGAGTGTTTGAGGGGGAAGGTGCAAAGGAAGGTTTGCAAAGGTCACCACCATTGTGGTGTCACTGGGGAGGCGTGTACGGGTTGTGGTAATAGGTGTGTTTTTATATATTAAGGGAGTAGTTGCTGCAGCATCTGCGTCCTCTTTAGTGGAAAAACTAATATCAAAATAGCCCTTATAAGGGCAGAAGTCAATAAATCCCACTTGTGAAAACGTGGACGTTGCCTGTTCAATTATTGCTTTATCAGAATATGGGAAGAGATGCCTGTATTCATCTCAGAGGCAAAAGCAAATATTGGATCAGGGTAGGGCAAGTGGGTGGGGGTGGGTTGGTTGGACTCGTGCTAAGTGTAATAATAAGTCCCTTGGAGGGATAAATCAGTCCAATGCATTAGGTGGACTGGATGAGCCAGTTTGCATTCATTTGCCTGCTGGGTGGAAAATGCTAGCAGGTGGAGGGCCGCTGCTCAATGCTGGGGAAGCAGGTGGCAGACTGGTGATATAAATGGAAAACTAATATGGTGTAAGTGGCGATGGAAATTTAGTGGATGATTTCAATAAATTCGCTGAAAAGTGATGTCAAGTGGAAAGAAAAGACCTCTGACAAGAGTTTATCTAGTACATTGAATTTTTATTATCTATTGATTGCTAAATTATTCAACAAAATATATTAAAAATTAAACATAAGCCAATCTATTATCTCATTTATCTAATATAAACAATAATTCAGATCCAGTCAATCATTCAACACTTCCCCGCCTTGACTGGTTATAAGTGGAAGGTTGGTCTCTTCCTTAATCACAATGGCTGCTTTCTCACAACCTTCAAAGTGAAAAAGCTATCTCAGTAATTTTTCCGCCCAAGATTGGCGAGTGATCAGATGCTCAGTTCATGCACGCATTACTCCAGTTAATCCATTTGAAGCCAAACAGGCTTTACTCTTTGCTAGCTTGGTCGCTAGACTCTGATGTGCTCCAAAAACAGAGTCACACTGACTTTCATATTCCATTTGGCATCAAGAATCATTCTTCAGAAGATCATCTTTCCCTTTTGTTCTACTGTGCCCTTTGTAGGTATTTTCAGGAGCTACCTGAAAAAATCTTACCCCAGATGGCTCTACTTGCCATATTCATTTACTTCCCCCCAGCAGCCTTCCCATTGACACCATGCCCAACCTGCACAGAGTGTTGGATAAAGCTCTTTCATAAATGTTTTGAGCCAAAACATTTCCCCTGGTATATAGTTGCTCAAAAGCCTTCTTGACAATTGCATCTTTTTCTGTGGCTTTCTCCACAATTGTAACCTTTCTCTCCTATTGCAAAGTCCATTCCAATGGCCACTTCCCTTGTTTTGATGGCCCTTCATTAGTCATCCAGACCAATACGCCTAGTGCCAAGTCTTCCTAGATTTTTCATATCTTTGTCAAGGTCTTAACAGTCAGGACATGTATGAAATTTGCATTTCCCCAGGTACTCTTCCTTGGGTTACACCCACGCAAGATCACTCACCTCCCCCTCCCAAAGAAAGGGTATCCAGCTCTGAAATATTGAGGGATACAAAAATTTGAATTAAAAATGCCTTTTATTAATTGCTATGGTTTATTTTTTTTCTTACAAAAATTATTTTTAAAGTAAGAACTGATTGCACATTGTGTCTGTTTAGTCTATCACATGACGTCCATTTAAGGTTAGCCACACTTGGCCAGTCCCCAAAACGCTGCCAGTATGTTTACGTCTCTGCCAGAGTTGGTTGTGTGGTTAAGCTGCTTTGTTTGTCACCACGTTGATCAATAATCCCGCCAATTGTAAAGTGCACTCTGAATTTGATTTTTAAAAGCAAAAAATTTATTCCTGCTGAAATTCATGGCAGCAAGTTGAAGTTTATGGTAAAGGTGTAATGAATGACGGAAATGTGCTTAAATTGTGAATAGGTTTTATTGAAGGAAGGTCAAATGTTCATACTGAAGAACGGTCTGGGTGGCCTTCTGTCATGAAAGAAGACTAGAGACAAAAGATTGACTAGGAAATTCGCCAAAACATGTGCTTTATTATTGATGAGCTTCATATGAAATTCCCACAAGTACCAAGCTCACTAGTTTAGCAAGTTGTTAGTGACAAACTTCACTACAAAAAGCTATGTGCAATATGGGTGTAGAAACTGTTGACAGAAGAACACAAAACAAAGCGTTTGACACATTCTTTGACTTTTGGAGCGCTATGACAAGGATGGTGACGAGTTCTTGAGTCACATTATGACCATTGTTGAAACGTGGATTGCATACTACACTCCATAGACTAAACGTTAATACAGTGCATGGCATCATTCAAACATCCCCAACAAAACAACAACAATATAAGCAAGGTACTTTAACGCAGAAAATCATGACAATAGTTTTTTGGGACCAGGAAGGCATTCTTCTGATAGACTTTCTTCCAAGACTAATGACAATAAATGCTGTGAGGTATTAGGAAGCCTTATTAAAGCTTAGGCGCGCCATTCAAAACCGCTGGCAGGGACTACTCTCTAGTGGCATCAATCTGCTTCACAATAACGCTTGACCTCATGTTATGGCAAGGACAAAGATGCAACCAGACAATTTCTTTGGGAATTACTGGACTATCCACCATATAGCCTTGACTTAACACCATCTGACTTTCATCTTTTCCTAATACTTAAGGAAATTCTTAGTGGAAAGTGATTGTAAAGTAATGACATTTTGAAGAAACCGTTAGTAACTGCTCAATGGACAGGCGGCAAGGTTCTTTGATTAGGGGATCCAAAAGCTTATGCCACAACTTAATAGATGTTTAGATACTAGTGGTGACTAAGTAAAAAATAAAAAAAATGTTCAATTTTTTTGTTTCTGATACAATTTATGAAAATAAGTAAAGTTTCTTTTACTTCATTACAAAAATGGTTCTTACTTAAAGGCACTCATATAAAAAATATTTATTTTTTCATTTATTTTTATACTATTTAATTGTTGTTATTATTTATTCCACATGATAAGGACAAAGGAATTTGTGTGAAAATGATTCACGACACAATAGCCTTGTTCCTTTACTATTTATACATCTATAAAGGATTTCTCCAATATGATAAAGATGAGCTTTCCAAAGTGAAGCCAACTTGTGCGCACGGCCTGCAGTATAATTATCACAGTGTAATACTAAATATTCATTCTTGAACTTAGACACAAAAACTTGATTATGGTCACCATATCTTTTCTAACTTGTTCTTCAACTAATCACATCCTGATAAGCCTCATACTGCAGCTTGATCAATGTTTTTTCCAGTTGTTTAACATAATTTTGTAGGAGGGAGTGGAAGGCGAGTCGGTAGGGTGTACGGCTACCAACCTGAAGGTTGCGGGTTCGATTCCCGCCCTTCGCACATCGATCGGGGTGCCAGCCGAAGGAAACTATTGGCGGTTAGTAGGTATAATAACACGAAAACCTTACCCATGACGTAACCAGAAAAATCCGAGTCCCGATCCGGAGGTGAAAAAACTTTCTACGACAGAGTTGACCCTGCTCAGGTTTCATGTCGATACTTTCTTTCTCTATTTCGGCAATGTCCGTCCCCCGGTCGGCTTGCCTCGAATAAATAAAATAAAACATAATTTTGTAGGTCTAACTGCCGCAATTGGATTAATTGCTGAATATAACAATGGGAGTAGAGATGGCTTTCTACATACAAAATTCGAAACAGGGAATGTCTGGTGCTACTATGATGTCTGATATTGTACACAAACACTGTAT
>JAKSZP010012745.1:0-20432 GCA_022478985.1 Massospora cicadina
GACTGGGCCCATTTATAGGCTTTGAGGGGTCACACCAGGTGAAGATTTTCCCCACAGTGATTGGCTCATTAACATCAAACTGTTACCTCATAGCCTTGTACTACCTACTCACAACCCTTCATTGGCTGTTATGAGAAAGTGAGGTGAGTTTTGAGAGATCCAATAGGTCAAACCCTCATATTTAATAAATAGGCTCTAAACCAAAAATGAATTAGCTAACTATCTCAATTCAAGCCTCAAGTTCATTTAAATACTAAGCAGTCCAAATGTAAGAGGATAGCTTCTTAACCCGCTCATGCTACTAGTAAAAGTTTATAAAATCCAACCTTTATTACAAGTTTTGAGTTTTTATTATTTCAATTAGTGGTAGAAAAAGCTACTTCCTTTACATGGCAGTTGAGATAAATACTTCTCCTGCCATATTGTTGAAATCAGGGGCTAATCAGCACCTGTGAGCATACTAAAAAACCCTGATTCCAACAATTGGAGCTCACTACAGGGGTATTACACCACAAAAAACGTTAAAATGGAGGATGTTGGGGTATTTAACCCTTACAACCTCCCCACTTCTTCCAAACCACATCTGGTTGCCTTTGAACAGCAACTAGCTAGCACTTTATCACGCCTCAAAAAGCTCAAACAGCGTCCTTTAAAACTCTTTTGAAAGAAAAGTTTACCCCTGGAGAGGGTAGCATTGCTTCATTTATATGTTTATGAATCTGCCATGGAAGGCACAAATGACCAACAAAAAAGCCAAGCAAATCCTACCATGCCTAAGTCGCATGGCCCAAGAGGTGATGGTCCCACATATGGACGCTCTGAGTACATGGGCAGAGGTTAAAATGCGCTGATTGATGAATTTTCTCAACACAAAGTTTAGAGAAAAAGCAGGCTTTTATGTGCCTCATCATGAAAAGGGGAGAATCGCTCATCAACTTTGTTAATTGATTTTATGGTGAAGCTCAGCTCTGGTACTTGCTAAAATGTTACCTCTTGATGATGCCCTCGCTGCCATTCTAATTGGTTTAGCTTCTTACCCTTCCATCACATGGCATCTTGACTCCATTAAATGTCACCTCTGAACTATCCGTGATATCAAGGAGGCTCTGCTGGAGGGTGCAGATATCTATAACGATGAGGCTACTTCAGGAGTTGTGTCAAATCCTCAAATCTTCACCAAAGACTTCTCAACCATATTGCCACAAAAGGAATCCCAGATGATCCCTATGGCCCCACCTGTGTGGTTACTACCCCAAGACCAGCGCCTGCTGTGCAGCTCAAACCCGATCTTCCTTCGCCCAACTAATCTGAGGTTCTCAAGCTAGTAAGTCAGAGTGCATCATCATAGATAAGCAGTGCTCCCTGCCCACACCTTACACCAAGGTTAGCTTGTGCCATCTAGTAAACCTTTCCAAGTGGTCCAAAGCCTGCTCCTAAGCCTAAACCCCTTTCTCAGATAACATTCACCCTCACAAACAATGGGTTTAAGGACCAGGTCGCTAAAGCTAAACCACCCGTTTCTTTAAGACTCACAGCCTCTTATCAGCCCAAAGCTGGCGTAGTTAAAGCATCCCCTCCACGACACTATCTCCTCAAGACAACTCTTATACAAAACCTGTAGTCATGAGGAAAACCCAAACCTCTCCCTCCAGTGACAGTCGCTCCTAACAACCATGGGCTTAAGGACAAGGCTGCTCAAGCTAATCCGCCTACTCCACCAATGATCATTGCTGTGGATGGCCCCTCAACTGCTAAAGTTAAGGCCTCAACTACCAACAGCCCTTCTAGCATTTACTTAATGTGTGTGGGCGACCCTTTGGATGTCAAGTCTGAAGGGGGTTATGAGGACGTTGGTATTATGTTCTAGAAGCTCCTGTTGAAGTAGGTATATAGGATCAACTGAACCATGAAGGAGTAGATAATAAACCTTGATCTCTTAAGAACCATACCTTAATCAAGTGCTGGGGTGCCCAGAGGTTATTGATACCGCTAGCAATGCTGCCCAGGTTATTTCTTCGCTGATCTGACCAATTCATCATGTTCACACCCTACAGTCCATTAAAAATAATTTCCCTGAGACAGCCAAAAAGATTGCCTCTACTCTCCGTCTTAAGGAAGTATAGCTCTCCCCCTAACTTTTCTGGGACAATAACTAAGGTGAATGTTATTATTCAAAAATTCCGGGTTAGGGCTATCTTGGACACTGGATCTCCTGTGAACGTTCTCTCTTCCAAGCTGATCAAGAGAATTAAGCTAGCTCTTAATCTCGAGTGTATGCAGGAGTTTGGATTGGCGGGTCCCAACAACACCCGTGCTATTGGAGCCTACTCCTCCTTGAATATTCGTATTGGAAAGCTCATCTTGTCAGCTCCTGCAGTGGCTTTGGACAATAAAACTTACAACATGCTTACTGGCACGCAGTTTATGATTGTATATGATGGCATAATCAACATGAAACAGGGTTACCTCTCCCTATTCAGTTATGAAGTTCCTATAATCCTCAGAAATGAAGAACCTAATAAAAAAAATACTCCTGCTTAGTTGAATAACATTCCTCTGCTTTACCTTTATTATACACTACCTCTGGACGCAACACAAAAAAGTTGCCCAATTTGGTGTACGCTTCAGAGGGCATTCCCTTTTATGCTTCAGAGTAAACAGTAATCAAGGCTGGTGAATAACGGATGGTCGCTTCCAACATTACTCTATAGATCCCCTAAGCCTGTCTGTTGCACATAAAAAGCATAGATGAAGTAATTTTTAGAACCCCAGGTGTTGCCAGGTATACTAGACCCCGCCTATCAACGATCCAATAATATCCTATTGGGGAAACCTTACTAATAAGCCATCATTGTTAAAAAACACCAAGATATGGAAAGGTCTGCTAATTCCCTCGATGAGATTAACAATGTCAGCTTTATTGATTCAATGTTGGATATGAGTTTACCCATTGACCAGATGGTGTGTGCTCTGCCCAACATCCAAATTTCAGATGACCTAACCCTGGATGAGCTTAAAGAAGTTCATTCTCTATTTGACACATATAGTGATATTTTATCCCAGACCGACATGGATTATGGGCATATGAAGGTGTGGAGCCAATCCATTAATGTTGGCGATTCCCAACCTATTTTATCCAAACCTTACTGTAAGTCCAAGTTTGAAGAGCAGCTTTTGAGGGTTGAACTCAAGCAGTTGTTAGACGCTGGGCTATCATTACCATCCCAAAGTCCCTGGGCGTCTACTCTCTTACTGATTAAAAGAAGAATGGAGGTCACCGGGTAGTGATGGACTACCATAAACTAAATAACACCACTAAAAAAACAGCTATCCTATCCCCCACATAGATGAGCCCTTGCACAACTCTTCAGCTCAAAATTCTTTTCAGCAATGGATATGGTCAGCGAATATTGGCAAATGGATATTTCCCAAGATCAGGAGAAATTTGCTCTCATTTTGTAGTGAAGGTTTGTTTCAGCCTACCCTCCTACCTCAAGGGCTGTGCAATGCGCAGGCATACTTCCAACGTGCAATGGATCACATTTTGCGGGACCTCAAGCTAATCTTTGTGATTGTCTACCTTGATGACATCACTGTCTTTTATGCAATATTAATCTGATCATCTCGCTCACTTAAAAGAGGTCTTTTAACGCCTGCGGTCTTAAATTAAATTAAAACCGTCAAAATGAACCTTCTTCCAAAAGAAGTTAGATTTCCTCAGACATGCTATTTCCCAAGAAGGAATCTAGCCTTTGCAAGATAAGGTCAAAGCTATATCTTTTATGCCTTCCACTAAGAACCTCCGGGACATTCAGGTATTTCTGTGTATAATGGGGCATTAGCATCATTTCATCTCCTAGTTCTCCCAGATCAGTGAGCATCTCATTCGACTATTGGTCAAAAACACCCCTTTTTATTAGGGTACAAAACAAGCAGCCGCATTTGAAACGCTAAAGATATTGCTTCAGCAACGCCCTATACTACGCCACCCCAACTATGGGAAACACTTCATATTTTTCAATGACAACTCATACTATGCCGTTGGAGCCATCTTGGCCCAATTGGACAGTAATGGCGTAGATCATCCGGTCTCTTACTTCAGAAAGATGTTGTCAAAAGATGAGCGTAACTACAGTGTTACAGAAAAGGAGTGCCTGGCTGTATTACTAGCTGTTAAACATTACAGCCCTTTCCTATATGTCACTACCTTCACTGTGGTTAATGACCGCGCCTCCTTAAAATGGCTACAAAACATGAAGGATCCCACCAGGCAGTCTGACCATTGGGCCCTCAAACTTCAGCATTATGACATGAATATTGAGCACCGAGCTGGGACCCATCATATGAATGTGGATGATTTGTTCAGCTGCCAATCCTTCATCTGGACAACAGTGAAGCGGAGAGATTATATGATCTCCTTATGATCCCCAAAGCCTGGTACGATGAGGATGACCCCATTCAGAAAATGCTAGCATGACACTCCCGCAACACTAAGGTGGAGAGTGGAAAGTTATATAAGCAGGTAAGAGTAAATTGTTTGCCCTATATGCGACCTTCAGAACTGGTACTAGTGATCTTGGACGCCCACTCCACTCTTGGGCATGATGGAGTGAGGAAGATGTATGAGTGGACCAAGGAACGGTACTATTGGGAGGGCATCATGGAATCTATTATTGAAGGCTTGGATGCCTGCTTAATCTGTAAGAAATCCCGCTTCAAGACCATTTACTAATACCAACCCACTGACCCTAGCAACTTTTTCACACAATCAGTTTAGACATGGTAGGACCGCTACCCCAGACTACAAGTGGGAATCGCTACATTCTGGTAGTTATTGACCACTTTACGAAATGGATTGAAGCAGTGGCTCTCCCTGTTTAAACTGCCAAAGCTACCAGCCAGTTTCCTCCATCAATCAATCTTCACCCACCATGGTTGCCCACAGGTCCTCCTCTGCTGCAATAGAAAGAATTTACCTCCTGAGTAGTCAAAATCCTTGCTGCCTCTAGGAATGCATCAACTTTTCTCCACCCCTTATAACTTTTCAACCAAAGGGACTATAGAACAGGCAAATCGAACTTTAGTATCCATATTATGAAAAATGGCCACCTTTGACCCTCTGCGGTGGGATCAGTTTTTGTCCAGTGCACTCATTGCCTATCACATTAGCTATCATTAAATTCTATAAATGTCTCCATTCCGTGATTTTTATGGTTGAAAACCTGGCATACCTGCCCTGTTGTAAAGAAAAGTCTTTTCAGCCAAGACTGATGATCCAGATCAGGCCATGGGAAAGTTGGCCCAACATATTATCCAACTACAATCTGAGGCTATGACTAACTTAGCCAAAACTGTCACCAAAGAGGGTCAAGCAGCCAATGAACTCATACCACCTCTACCCTCTTTTCAAATCTCCGACCTGGTGTTATTTTATCATAACCGTATTACTTCCAGAAGTGAGAAGCTATGGTCCATCTGGAAAGGACCATCTGTCATCACCTAAAAAAGGGGTGACAAATATTTTTCAAGTCACTTGCTTCTGAAGTTGTGACCAAAAAAGTTCATGGTCATTTTCTCCACCCCTATTCTCCCCCCACCATTCTTGAAGGGGATAATGTTGGACAAACGGTTGTTTGACTAGGTTTAAAAATAGTTTAGAAGAGAATAGCTCTGATTTTAAATATACAAAAGGCCTATACAATTCTTGGTGGATTTGGCTTCTTGGAGTAAGGTGATTACTCCCACTCTTCGACCAAACAGGCACATAATTGATAGGATTATGCATATTCGCCAGAAAAATCAGAGGAGTCATTCAGAGGTCCCCCGCGTCCTACAGCCAATTCACTTTAAACTCCAGCATGGAGACTGGGCCCATTTATAGGCTTTGAGGGGGTCACACCAGGTGAAATTATTTTCCCCACAGTGATTGGCTCATTAACATCAAATCGTTACCTCATGGCCTTGTCCTACCTACTCTCAACCCTCCATAAGCTGTTCTGATAAAGCGAGGTGAGGTTTTAGAGATATGATAGGTCGAACCCTCATATTTTCTAAATAGGCTCAAAACTAATAATGGATTATCTGGCTATCTCACTTCAAGCCTTGAGTTCTTTTAAATACTAAGCAGTGCAAATGTATGAGGGCCGCTTCTTAACCCAATCATGCTATTAATAAAACCTTATAGAATCCAACCTTTATTATAGGTTATGAGTTTTATTAATCAATTAGTGGCCAATCCCCTCCCTTTCATGGCAGTTGTGATAAATACTTCTCCTGCCATATTGTTGAAATCAGGGGCTAATCAGCAACTGCGGGCATACTAAAAACCCTGATTCAAACAGCCCTCACTGGGATTAACCTCATCCTCTTTAAACTCCCCTTTAAAAAAGTTTACCTCAGGTGAGGTAGCATTGCCTTTTTTCTATACATCTATAAATCTGCCATGGAAGGAATGACTAATCAAAAGAAAATCAAGCACATCCTCCCTTTCCTAAGTCACGTGGCCCAAGAACTAATGGTTCCTCATATGAAAACCATTGGTACCTGGGCAGAGGTAAGGAAGCACTAATTAAAAATTTAGCTCAAAAAGAGTTTAAGTGGGAAAAAACAGGCCTTTATGTGTCTTAGAATGTAAAAGGGAGAATCAGTTGTTTCCTTTGTTGATTGGTTCTAAAGTGGGGCCCAGCCACTGTTACTTTCAATGATGTTAACACTTGATGACGCCGTTGCTCCAATTACTAATGAAAAGTCTTCTCACTTCCTTGGTGATACACATTGCTTTAGTAAAACGTTAATTCCAGAATGTTCTTGATATCAAGGAAGCTCTTCTAGAGGTTTCAGATTTCCATAAACTGGAGGCCACCTGAGGAATAGTTTGAAACCCTGAATCTTACCATCAAGGATCAAAGCTGAAGCCCACTGAGCGCTCCAAGTGAATCTACCACAACAAGGAAGGGCATGCTGACAATATGTGTCATAAGAATTATTACAACAAACCTGATGTGACTGACTCTGACCTCTCTTTTATCACTCATCTGACTTATATAGATAACCCCTCCAAAGAAGAATCTGAAGGGGGTTATGAAGGTATTGAATATTATGTCCTGCTAGCTCCAGTTGAAGTAGGGATACAAGATTGGTTGAACCTTGGAGGATTAAATTATGCCATGATGCCTGATAAAACCTATCTTAGCTAAGTTCTGGGGTGTTCCAAGGTTAACAATACCTCTAGTGATGCTGACTAGTTCATTGCCTTGTTGATCTGACTGTTCAGCATTTTTATACTTTATAATCCATCTAAGATAAATATCTTGAGACAACTCAAATACTTGCTTCCACTTTCTGTCTTAAGGAGGTTCTAGCTCCCCCCTAACTTTGGTGGAACTATAACTAAGGTGATGGTCAACATCAACAAGGTATGGTTTATGGTGTGGGAATTTTATATGACCACATTATCCAGCTTGGGATTAATTAAGCTTCAATTTATTTAAATGAATGGTTCAAATATTTTAATTTAGCTTAATGATTAATCTTTGGATGACAATTTAATTATATCATCTAAGTGGCAATAATAACTGACCAAACGGTTAATCATAATTCTCATAGGATTATATCTGATGATAATTACAGTTATAATTCCTTAGAGATTGTTGCCGACAATTTGGAGATAAGTAAATAGCCTTTAAATGGGCAATTGCTCATGGAAATAATTGGGTTTGGTAGTTGACATGTGGGATGATATGAATGGCGATTTAAATGTGCTATTCCTCATGAATATCAGCTGGAATATTTCCCAAAATTAAACTGATATCTCTTTTTTGTCAGTTAGGCGTGCTAAGACCATAATGGTTACCACAATTTACCCCTAAACACATGTCCTCCCATACTTCCGCCTATATATATATCCCCTCACTTTAATATTAATAAAAAACTTAGACCTTAGTTTATATTTATTATATCTTGTAGTTTATCTACTTCTTGTGAAGAGAGTCCTTGTATAAGTGTCAATGCCAGAGTGAGACTGAAGTCACAAGAATTCTTATATATTGCCAGAGTGTGGCCAAAGTCACTTATATTATTATCTGCCAGAGTAGGGCCAAATCTAGACATTTATCCGAACTTGACAAAGCTAATTGTCTTCATACAATTAGCAAGTTTGTGTTTATTCCCAGAGTCAGTAGTTAAGCGAACCTGTGCACCAGTGAAAACCCCACAGTTTTTACATATGGCCATCCTTGACACTGCTTCCCCAATAAATGTGATCTCCAAAAATTTATTTTGAAGTTAAGTTAACGCCAAATCTTTATTTTCTTAATTCACTAACTTTTGGTCAAATTGTAGTTCAAAACTTATTAAAAACAGCTACTCGACATTGCCTTATTCAAGTTACCTATGTCAATGAGTTTGGCACCCAATACCCCCATGTGGGGCAGTGGTGCGCCACCTCCTAATGTTTTTTGGCCATTGCCAAAACGTGCTTGGGCTGGATAGGCTAGCCTTCTGAATTCTTCAGCATGCTATGTCCTGCCTAAGGACTTAGCCTTACATCTTGCCTGAACCCAGGTGGTACCACGCTGCCCCCTTGTGCTCCCCCAAAGCAACATGCGATTTGGCCTTTGGGTTGAATATGGTAAGCTGTTCCCCTAATCAGAAAAAGCCATTACTGAGTTAGCCCAGGCTTTATGCAGCCTGCAGGCTACATCAACTTCCGCCCCTTCGTGAGGTATTTTAATCTTGGCTTCCTAAATGAAGCTGATGCTGCAGTAGCAGCTACCATCCCCCTGGTGTTCCAGGGCACCCCCTCCCAACTACTTGTACTTGGTTGCCCACTGATACCACTCTTGTGGTTCAATTCACAGGCCTCCCTACCCACCTCTCACCAAAAAATTTAGTGAATGAAATTACTTCTGGATTATTAGAATATGGTTCTGATCCCATGATACAATTCGTGGTTCCCAATGGAGCCACTTGCCTCACAGGCCCCTGCGCCTATGTGTCTATACATACAGTATCAACATAAATAGCCCTCTCATCCCCCCTCGCACCATTATCCCCTCTGACCCAGACCATCCTTTTTGGGCTTGAGTGGATGGAGGGCGCACCATTTGCCCTACCTGTTTTGAACATGACCATTAAAAACGGCGCTGCCCCTCCATCTCATGAGCCATGACGTCCACACCCAACTCTATGCATGATGACCCCATAGCTGATCCAATAACATTTTTCAAATGGGGCAATATCCTTCCCCCCTCCCCCCAAAGTGGTAACCACAGCAACCACTGAATCAACAAACCAAAAATTACCTCAACGAACCTAATTCTCCTGAACCCACCAATCAGGAGCCAGAATGGATTAAAGTAAGTCTAAATCATCCTCTCATCCAAACGCAACAGATAACCCATATGCAAACAACCCAATCAAATTCAACCAAAATCCATGGGATTAATTAGTTGAGGTTGATGAATTGGGCAAGCTTATTCCTGAATCCAAATGGGCTAGGCCATCTCCATTCAAAATGTACCTCAATACTAATTATGCGGCCCAATTCCCAAAGCACCATTATGCGCCTCACCCAGATGTCACCCCGTTCAAAAGTGACCACCAACTAGCTGAAGAGGCAGTTGTCTCCCCCAAATGTTGCCCGACCCTTAAAGCCATTTCAAAATCAGTTGCAGTACTGGCTACAGGCCTGCCACCTCCTATCCTACCTAGTACCATGCTTCCAAAACAGAAAAAAGACCATCTCTGATAATATCAGGTGGCAATATCAGCACTTCAAAAAGTTGTGGCGGTCACAAAGTCTGTACCAAAGATCCGCATTACCTGCAACAACCTTGCAACCATCGCCACCCTACCAAAGTACGCCTTGAGGTGGAAAAAGCACTTGAAGACTATATTTCCACCCTCCTCATCGCACACATTGAGTTGCAAGCACCCCCTTTTTATCTTGACCCCCATTTCCATGATGCGCCCACACCATTGCTATCAGCGTTGTGCTGCTACATGTCCACGACAGATGAGGAAGAAGAGCCTCCTGATACCCCTTCACCCACCGCCATGAAGTATAACAGTTTCTGCTTCCAACGTGGTTGATGTGTTCTGTTTGAATTTCACATCAGTTCAAGCAGATCTGTCTGTCTCATCTTAACTTTAATTTTATTTTATTTTATTTTATTGTGAGATTTTAGCTCTTTTTATCATCGGTAATGTCTGTCCCCTGGTCAGCTTGCCTTAGTTAGATAAAATATGTTGGCGCTTGACCTGGAATAATCCTAAGAGTATGGAACTTCATGTCCCAACAGAACTTGTGCTATCAAAGCATACTCCTCCTTACCCATTAGAATTGGGAAACTTATCATGTTGGCAACTTCTGTGGCCTTGGATAACAAAATTATGATATAATTATTAGCACTCAATTTATGCTCAAGTACAATGAAATTATCAAAATGAAACAGGGTTATCTCTCCCTGCTCGATTATGTAGTTCCTCTGGTTTTAGTTAATAATGATCTTAGTTAAAAACAATAATCTTCCCTGGTTGAGTACCCTTCCTCTGCATTTCGTTGAATTATACAACATTTGGAAAGTATACAAAGAAGTTGCCTGAATTGGGGGATGTTTTTAAGGCATTCATTTTTATACTAAAAGAGATGTTAATCAAGTCTGGTAAACAATGGGTGATTGACACCAAAATTAATTTTCTCATGTAACTGTTTATTACACAAAACAAGCATTGGTTTTTTATGTCCTTTAGAACCTTGAGTATTGCTGTCAGGCAAACAGCAAGTAATAATTAGACTGGCCTGCCATCCTAGGTGCCAGAGCACCCAAATGGCAAACCAGAATGCCCAAGGCACTGCTGCTGGTATGACGGATATGAAACTGGAAAGGAGTTTTGCCAATGTCTGCCAGTGAGCCAGAATTTCGTACAGGCACAAAATAGAATACCAGATGAACATGGCCGTTAACCCCTGAGGGGTATGAGAGTGCTGGAAGAAAAGGTGGTTTAATTCTTAATATATAAAAACTAAATTTTGGGGAAGGTTTTTTATAAAAATTTAAGGATGAAAAATCAACCAACAATTTTTCTCAGCGCGATGTGACTGATTAAAGAGTGGTTGATTTAGAGAGGAAACAAGCTAGGATTGGGCCCCTCAAGTTTGACCTAAATGACAAATTGTTTGGGAATGGGGAACAGATAAGTTAACTGAGAACTGACATCAAAGAATTTGGTGGCAGGCTGAGTTGCTATCAGTTTGGCCTTAAACGTCTGAATCAAGGCTTGGATATGTTTCTGATGGTTGGAGTGACAGCGTTTAGCCTGACGAGCAGTGGGAATCCCCCAAGGCCACTTCACGTAGGGGTAGGCCCATTTGGTTGGGAACAGGTTCAGAATGCCCAACCCGCCCATGCCCAGTCACTGGGCCATTCATTTGGTCAGAATCGTTGCTTTGGGCGCAACTACTGATTTGCTGGCAGGGAGCTTTGAACCCTCGTTGATGGTGCCTGATACTGTTGCCTGCCCGTCGAGGATGATCCCCAATAATTTGGGAGGGAGGGGATTTTCTTGATCATAGTGTTAGCTGAATTGAAACCATTGTCCGTTCCAACTGATAAATCAAACTTCATTCCTTTTTGACCATTTGTAATTCAAAAATCAGGCTGACTGCCACTCAATTTTGTTCCAATCAATTTCATTTCAGCAATCTCATTGCAGATTTCACTAATTCCCTGTAACAGTTCTGCCAAGGTAAGTGTGGGTACTAGAGGAGAGATCTGAAGCGGAAGAGCTGTTACCCAGCGCTTTTCTACCACATGGGTGAGATCACCCTGAGTAACAAGAGGTACAGCCATCCTCCTCGGTACCTTCTTGCTCAGAAATGGGAAAAGGGCCTAATTAACAGCCAGGGGACGTTCTTTAGGACTAACGATTGCCTAGTATCTTTGATCCTGTCTTCTAGAGACCTATTAATGTTCTATTGGGGAGTCTCACTAATATGGACATTATTGTTAAAAAGCATTGGGAGATAAGAAAAGGCCTGCTGATCCCAATGAGGAATTAAAAAATTCACTTTATTGATTATATGTTAGATATGGGCTAACCTACTGAAAAAATTGTTATGTACTTTGCCTAACATTCATATTTCAGATGAACTAAACCTAATGGGCTTGAAGAAATTCACTCTTTATTAGATGCTTGAAGTGATATATTCTCTAAATCTGATACAGATTATATTCATATGAAGGACTTGAGCCACAAAATTGATGTTGGTGATGCCAGTCCTATCCAATCTAAACCTTATCATAAATCAAAGGTTGAGGAGCAACAATTGAAGACAGAGCTCAAAAAGTACTAGACTCTGGGTTTCTAGTACCTTCCCAAAGCCTTTGGTGGCCCCTTTTATTGCTTTATTAAAACGAAAAATGGAAGTCATTGGGTAGTTATGGACTCTTAAAATTTCATGACCTCACAAAAAAGATAGTTATCCCATCTTACTTTAATGATGCTCTAACACAACCCTCTTGCTCCAAATTCTTCTCCGCGGTTTGGACTTGGACATCGGACACTGGCAAGTGGACCTTTTTCCCCAAGATCAGGATAAATGTGCTCTCATTTGTAGTGAAGGCTTATTTCAGCCCATCCAACTACCTCAAAGGTTGTGCAATGCTCCCACATCAATTAAAAAGTGATGGATCATACCTTACAGGATCTTAAGCTAAGTTATATGATAGTCTATCTTGATGACATCACAGCTTTTTATAAAACTTTCAATGAGGATTATAACATTATAAAGAAGTTTTAATGCCTTTGTGAGTCCAACAGTAAGTTAAAATTATCAAAATGTACTTTTTTTACAAAAAGGAATTGGAATTCTTTAGATATGCTATTTCACAGGAAGTAATTCCGCCCTTACAAGATAAGGTTGAAGCAATATTAAAAATGCCTCCACCTCAAAACCCACGAGATATTCAGGTGTTTCTTGGTATGATTGGGTGTTACCATCAATTAATCCCAAAGTTCTCCCAGCCTAATGAGCCTATTATTTAACTATTGTATAAGAACATTTGTTTTTCATTAGGGGTGCAAACAAAAAGGATGCATTTGAGATGATAAAGAAATTGCTTAAAGAACTTCATATCCTGGGAGCTAGGTAAAGTAAGCTGGGGCCTTTGCGTGGCGTGACCAAGAAAGACTGTGGAAACATGGGTGAGAAGCAAACGCCAGAACCCAGAGAGGCACCACAGAAGGGTCCTGTAGCGGCCTGAAAGAGGTGTGGGAATAAAGCTAATGACTGTGATTCAACATGTCCTTGCAGGTTCTTCCACTCTCCTTCAGAGGGTGAATATGGCCAGGAGGGGGGGGGAAGAGTCAGGCATATCATTTGTCACACTACTCTCCTACAAGTTGGGGTGCTTCAAAAGAAGGTCTCAGTGACAAGGGTGGGGTAATCCATATTGACTGTACTTTTACACCTGCCTACAATAGTCAACGCGGTTTTCTAGGTTAGCCTGAAACCTAAAAGCGACTAGTAGCTTACATGGTCTTTCACTGGTGCAGTGAAAGGCGAGAGCAATCATGTACCAAATTGATGGATTGCCAAAACGGGCTTCGAAGGTTCCTACACAAAAAGGACCCAAAGAGGTGAACTACACTACAAAACAAACCGGAGAGACCAAATCCATCAACAAATCAACATTGGGCATGGCCCCACTGCCCAGAAGGCTCTGGCCTCCCGGTCAGCAGTTGCTACTAATGGATTTGGGATCAGAACCAAGCTTTTCGAAGTAGATAACTCTGGCACCTCAAAAGACTTGACGCCAAGCATAGTGGAGAGCCTAGAAAGGGTTCTTACTGTGGAAGTGAAGACTGGGTAGTCTAAGGAGATGCTCATGGGCCACGTGATTGAGGTGTGTGGGTTCTCTCCACTCCATATTTCACATTTCAGCTCCTAGGTCAAAACTTAAAACTTTCCAATCTAAGCTCCAAAAAGAACAGATTTTGGCTTATGGTTTGAGCACCAAGAACGAGGAGGCCATATGCCTCGACATTGGCACTGATATTGGAAACTTCATACTGAGGGACGTGCTACCTGTTGTCACTAGAGGGGACATGACGTCTCAGCTGAAAGGTTTTGGCAGATGATCTCCTTTAATGAGAACAAGTTGCTAAAGAAAATGAAGAAGAAGGATTATAGCATGAAAAGTTCATCATAAGCTCTGGGACTGGGTTCTGAAAGTTGAACATTAAAAGTAACATGGGGAGTTGCCTCTTTCAGTTATTGTGAGGACTTTGAATGTCACTGTGGTTCCTCTAAACAGGATCTTCTTGTGTGTCTTTAAGAGGAACGTCAGAGAAAAATGTCCTAAGGATAAACCACCTGCGGCAGTGGCCAAATCTGATGGGCCTAGAGAGTGGGTGCAACCGTGGTGCCTACAGAGAAAGAGAAGCTAGCTCTCCAGAAGACGTTGGAGAAGCTAGCTGAGTTGTTTGCCAAGGCAGAGGCGGCTGCGGCTGGCAACGCAATTTGGAGGCAGTGACCAAGGTGATGAAAAGCTCCAGGAAGATCAGAAAGGAGTCAAAGTGTACCCAGAAGGCGCGGGAAGCTGCTAGAATCCAAATCGAGCTTAGCGGCGCTTTATCCTATTCAGTAAAGGACATTATGGAGCAGGTCGCCTCTTGAATGGATAAGTTCTCCCCATCACTCTATTGCGAAAGAGGCGAGCTACCACAATGGATGTAGGTTGGGTAGAGCTTGATAGGCCCGCAGGGGAAGAAGTGGAGGTAAGGGGGGTGCTGCCTGCTAGCAATAGCGGGCCAGCGCCTTCTGACCCAATGCCTCCAACCAAAGGGGAGGGGTCATTCAAGGACCCTGGAAAGGCTAAGATTCCGTTGGATTCTGTGGGCAAGCAGAATCACCCCCGGCCCATTCTAGTATGGAAAGGGGAGGAAGAAACGTGGTCCCACTAAACCAGATGGGGTGGAAGAGGATGACGACCCCCAGATCCTAACACTAAAGCCTCTTCTGTTCCAAACCTATGGCGATAAAGGTTAAATTTGCTAATAAGCAAGGTCTGAATGTCCTCAGGCAGTGGCAGCGGGTGAAACTCAAATTGAAACAACATGGGATAGATATCGGCTTACCCACTGAGACCAAATCCAAACCTAGGGTGGAAGAGGATTTGTCTTACCAATTCCCTCTGCAACAATAATTCTACTCTCACTTGGTGGGCTCAAACAAACGTGGAATCTCCCTTAGTGGAGGAAAAGAGGGAGGGGGAAACCAAAGGTGGTATCTTGGTCTGGCGGGCTGACAAGGTTAAGGTGTTGGATAAAAGGGTATTGATTCATGGAAGAGCAGTGCAGTAATGTCATTGTTTGAAGAGGAATCAATTTGGTATATCAGCTTATACGTGTCAAATTCTGGGTCAGAAAGGAAGGCCTTCTTCCAGAAGATTGGCCATGAGGATCCACGAGGAAAGCATCTGGGGTTGGTAGTACTGGGGAGGCATAAACTGTTTCTGTTTTAGAGATGACAGGGTAGGACTTCAGGCAACTGAAGTCCTGATCCTGGATCTTATGAGTTGTCCAGTTTAATGATTGACCTTTGCCTGCTGGATGTGTAGAGAGCGGCCCGTGGTGAGGAAGGGGAGACTGGGTGGACTCACATTCATGGGGATCATTTCTCCCGTATTGACCTTATGTCAGCGCCCCAGCCTCTCCTGATTCGCTGCAAGTTGATCCTTCAGAATCATGATTCAAGTGCTTTGGACCACAGGACCCTAGAACTGCAGAGCAGTGACCCTCAGGTTGCTTTTGCAGGGAAAGGGATCTGGAGACTGAACACTGATCTCCTAAAGTTGTCTCCACTGAAGGAAAATATGAGGAAGAAGGTGAGATGGTGGAGAAGCCATATTGAAAAGAAGCTGGATACACCAGTAAAACGTCTGCAGATGTAGGCTGATCTCAAGATGTCATGTGAAATCTTTGGGAGGCAGCTAGAGCCACGCGTTTAAGGTATGAAACCTTGGAAAGGAGCTTCAAGAGTCTCTGCAAGAAGCCTGCGGTCATGGGGGCATCTGCCTAAATGATCAAGAATGAATTGTATGCAAAATCCTTGGGAGCCTTCATGGTGGATCGCCTCAAAAAAAGGAAGTCTAGGTGGGATGAGGACTCTAACTGCGATGTGGCTCTACACCACATGGCAGTAGGGGCTTTCAGACCCCTGGCAATGATCTTATCATTTTTCGATGAGTAGTTGAGGTGAAGGATGCAGCTCTCATGGCTGAAGTGGCCAAGTCTAAATATGAGGACCTTTATAGCCCCTTAAAGAATGACCAGAGGCAATCATAGTACTCACAAGAGGACCGGGGTACTGCCAATGGTGAATCAGAAGCTGTTATGTAGCAAGATCCACAGGTTAGAAGTATCAGACGCCATCCGCAATGAAAATAATGGCACGGCTCCTGGGGAGGATGGATTGATCCTTGAGCTCTACAAGTTGTCTCGGACAGAAATGTCTGAAATGCTTGTTGAGCTCTACAATCATTTCCTAGTCTCTGATACAATTGAGCCGGCGTTTTCAAAGGGCGTGAAGGTGGTGTTGTATAAGAAGGTAGATCCCTCCCTCATGAGGAACTATTGGCTTTTGACCCTGTTTTTCTTTGACTATAAGAACTTAATAAAGATACTAACCAATTGATAAAAGGAATTTTGGTGGACGTTGTGGGAAAGAGCAGAATGGATTTATTCCAGTAAACTCGATTACTGACAATTGGATGATGTTTTACCTCATAGAAGTATAGCAAGTAAACAGTATGACCAGAGGGGGTGGCTGCTGTTTCATGATCAAGTTAATAAGTATAATCCAGTGAATAATGAGTTTCTTCAAAAGTGTTGTGCAAGTTGGAATCAAAAGGGCTCATGTTGAGACTGCTTAAAGCGATTTATGGGGAAGCCTCATCGGTTGTCTATATTAATGGGGTCCTCTATCACCCTTTTAAGGTGTGTAGGGGCCTGTGTCAAGAAGAACCTCTATCTCTCATGTTTGTTATTGCAATAAAGACGCTTTTCTAGTGGCTCTCAGGAAATCGGAGTTTAAGAAACTACCATCAATGGGGAAAATATTTCCACTCAATGTTTGAAGATGATACTTGGATTTTTGTTTCGCCAGAGGAGGAGGAGAAAGGTGTGATGAACATTCTATAGATGTACCAAAACGCAAGCAACGCGAATGTATATCTGTCAAGTCCAGGGCCTGGCCCATATGGCTGAACGGCGATGATGGATGGGGCACCAAAGAGCTCAGTCTTCTGGATGGCAGCAGGGGAGGAGTTTCTGTACCTCAGATTTCTCATCCCTGGGATGGCGTTGCCGCACAAAGTATAGCTCAAAATGGAAGCAGACCTTAAGAAAGCGGCTTGGAAGTGGGAATGGCTCAATCTATAATATTTGGCAGAGCCATTGTCACGAACACTTTAATTCTTTTCAAACTATGGTACATTGATGGATTTGTTCCACCACCGGAATCTTTCATAAAAAAAATACAGAGTTCAGTAATCCATTTCGTTTGGCAGAAGCGGGCATCAAAAACCAGTTATTTTAACTTGTGTCAGGAGGTGAAAAAGGGGGCATCAGTAATATTAACATTGAGAGTATGATCAAAGCACTACAGCTGAAGTGAATTGCATGTGCAGCTGGGAGGTAAAGTCCATTTATTGTTTTCCAATAGTGAAGGACTACCTTGCTAAGGCTTGCAGGGACAAAAATAATAAGATTTTGGTATTAGCTAGGACATCAATAAATGGTCCATACCAAGCACAGGAACCACCCAGGCTACTAGAAGGATTACTTTAGAGCTTATTCATGCACAAGGATATAAAAACGGGTGGAGAGTGGACCATCAAAAAGATCCTAGCAATTCCCCTTTTTGGGAGGAGCTTAGGGACTGAAGATGAAACATTATTTGCGCAAGTCCTTCAAGCACTTTATTGGGGCGGTTCACTGGGGGACCTCCTCAATGGCAATGACCAGATAGTGCTTATGGTGGAATAAGCTAATAGTGTTGTCAGTGACTCTAAAGTGCTGGTAAGGAAGGCATGGGATGTTGTGGAAGCAACGGAACCTCCTTCTTGCTGGAGAGAAGCAATTCCTTCTCTGGCTGCATTAGAGGCTGGGAAAACCTTTTCAGAAGGTCGTGGAGGGTAGGATCAACAGACGTTTCCGTGAGAAAAAGAAGGCTAGAGATACCCAGATGGGAAAGCCTCTTCATCCTTTAGGACTGGATAAAGGTGGGAGATAGTGATATGTATGCCTCTCAGAGTTCACAACCTCCAGGTTCTGGAAGTTACAAGACAGAGAGCTCTGATCGACGTTCTTGTCTCAGATTAATTGTAAAAAATGACATGTCCTGATGGACTTGTGGGGGAGGAGGGTTAAGGGATGCTGGTCTATACCAGTTCAGAACAAACTCTTCCAACTCCGCAGCAACATCTCTATCAATGAGGCGAATTTACGCTAGTGGATAAACATAAGGAGGATGACCTTCTGTATTTTTGAAAGGTATGTGGAGGGGATGAGATGGCAAAACACATCTTAACAGAGTGTTCGGCAACAGATGCTGTGTTGAGAAGTGTTATCATATGGTATGAAGCATACTAACTAAGAAGTAGGTTATCCTCTATTCATCTTGCATGGTCAGAGATCCTGACTGTGTATGCTCCTCCAAGTCTGTTCTCAGAAAAGGAGGGGTTAAGGGTTTAGTTCACGATATAGGGGTAAGTATGTACGATCTATGGCTTGCCATAAACTAAGATTGCTTTCCTACAGAAGGAATCCAAGTGACAAGCTCCTTGGCCATAGTCATGCTATGGCTAGAAATAGCTTTGAAAAGCTATGGCAATCCTCTTTCCTCAAGTAAGTCCAACTTAGGGTAGTCTTGTCTCATTCCTCGCAGTAAGGAAATGGAGAAATTACTCCAAACTGGCTGGGTATCCTTTGCTACCTGGTATATCAAACAGTAACAAATATGTCAGTTTTGCAATGGTGCGAACCACCCCACCTGGGGTTGGGCCCACATCTGTGGTGCTTAGATTCGCGCAGCCCCAGTGCAGTGGGGGAAATTACCCCAGGTTTCATCCCGCAAAGTTACCTACACTGGATGCCCTAATGGGCACACATAAAATTTAAAAGAAAGTATATCCTACTGTCAGGACGAAGGGGTTATTATACCACTTTTGCTTTAGTTTGAGGCCAGGAGACCCAAAGTTCCTGGGTGTTGGATTATAAGCTTTTTTCTTGGCCAAAAAGACTTCACTCATTGGACAATTCCTTAGATGGTAAGTTCTATATATTTTCATCTTTAAATGCTTTAGAGGTAGGCTAAATTGTCAATGTCAAAAAGAGAGTAAGGTTACCCGCTAGTACTAAAAAAGAGAGTAAGGTTTATTTGCTTAGAAACACGATTATATGGGAGATCAGGGAGTTTTTCTCAGTAAATCTCCAAGTGTTCCAAGCTAAGATCTATACTCATTACAAATCAGGGATTCTGCGGCATGCTGGTCACATCTATCAACAGGATTTGATCGCTACATAGATCAGGTTTGAACCCCAATCTCAGGAGTCTTGGTTGAGTAGCATTAGTTCACACAAGTCAGGTGTGAACCCCAGTATTAGGAAGCCTTAAATGTAGTTGGGAATTATCATTAGCAATGCTTTTGACTATATCTCCAATTAAGTTAGATTTCCTTTTTCAGATACACAAAAAATTATTTAGGTTAGGAATCACAACAGGGATGTTCCCTAAATTGAATTATCAAACCTCTTGATATCAGTGGCCTAAAGCTGATCTATGTAGCGATCAAATCCTGTTGATAGATGTAACCAGATGCTGCATAATCCTTGATGAGCAAATTAGTATAGATCTTGGCTTGAAAGCACTTGAAAATTTTCCATAAAGTTCTTACATTGAATTCCTATTAAATTTTGTTTGAGAAAAAATAAAGGATACGAACTTTTTGCCAAATATTTTTGGTTGCTGTTATTATAATAGAGAAGATAAAAGGATATGCAACTAAGGCTTTTTTTCATCAATAAAAGTTTTATTAAAGTAAACTTTAATTATCCTTGCTCATGTGCTTCAGTTGCTCTGGAATTTGTTCAGACGATTGGATTACATACCCCTTGTCCTGACAGCGCCTAAGCTTATTTGAACCTTGGTACTTGAAATAGCCTGTTTCCATGCAGCAAAGCGATGCATAAAGTACCTTGTTGATCTATTCTCTTTAGTGATCTAAGTTGCGCCAGCCAATATGCTTAAATGGTGTCAGTGTGCAATATTAGCTTTTGTAAGCAAATAGTTGTAGCAACCTGTTAGCAAGTTCATGCTGGGCTGTAATCACTGCCTAGAGAGTTTCTTTTCAGATGGGTTAGAGAAC